>LNAC01000315.1:1240360-1441199 GCA_002007465.1 Ailurus styani | reverse complement strand
TTAAAAAAAAAGAGTCTGTTTTTTGATTTGTCTCTTTTTTTCTTTGTTCATTTGTTGTGTTTCTTAAATTGCACATATGAGTGAAATTATATGTTTTGTCTTTTTCTGACTGACTTATTTTGCGTAGCCTTATACTCTCTAGATCCATCCATGTTGTTGCAAACGGCAATATTTCATTCTTTTTATGCCTGAATAATACTCTTTTTTATTTATTCATCTATCGATGACACTTTGGCTGCTTCCATAATTTGGCTACTGTAAATAATGCTGCAATGAACATAGGAATGCATATATCCTTTCAAATTAGTGTTTTGTATTCTTTGGGTAAATAGCCAATAGTGTGATTACCGGATCATGTCATAATTCTATTTTTAAGTTTTTGAGGAACCTCCATCCTGTTTTCCACAGGAGCTGCACCAGTTTGCATTCCCACCAACAGTGCACAAGTGTTCCTTTTTCTCCACCTCCTCACCAACACTTACTGTTTTTTGTGTTTTTCATTTTTATCTGTTCTGGCAGGTGTGAGGTAATAACTCATAGTTTTGATTTGCTCTTGCATCTCTGTGTCTGCTCATGTCTTCCCATTTTTTAATTAGATTATTTGGTTTTTTTAATGTGTTGAGTTACACTGATAATTTTTTAAAAAATCCCTATGTCAAGTATTTCTTCAACAGAAACATACTCCAGAGATAATTTAAAAATATGTCTCAAGATAATTAATAATTTAGGAGTACACATTTTCAGGGAAGGAGATATGAAGCATATATTATTTTTGAAGTTCACAATCAGTACCCTTCAATTATTTAAAACTATAGACCTCTCTACTCCAATATCTATCATTATTCTTGTTGGCAACTTCTATTGGATTGATCATTTACTACTGTATCTCAGTTCTTGATCTTTTTTCCAGTGACTACCCCTCCCCATGACTTCAGACACCCATTCCATGGGCATATCTTTTTTATTATCTGTAGCTCTTTTAGCTGAAAAATTAATCATACAAATATTCATTCCATAACAACCCCACATCCCACCTTACAGCTAATTTGTTCAGTTACTCCTACTCTCTGATTTTATCAGATGCCCTAATTCATTAAACTTTATACTATCTCCCATTTCAAAATTTCTCTTCTTTTTAGTGTGCATTTTTTTCCAGTTATATTCCATGGCTCATATTTTAATAAAAATTCTTTCATTATTTGAAAACCCCATGCTTTTTTCCTTTTCCATTACATTAATCTGAAGAACTAAGTTATTTGATTTCTGTCTGCATAAAATATCAGGACATATTATTCCCGGTATGAAACGATCATCATAAAATTGAAATAATCCCTCATCACCTCAATTCTATGAAAGATATCTGGTCAATTAATCTTCATCCTATTTCATTCAACTCTTTCAAGAATTGTTCATGCACTTCAAAATCTATTTCCATATTTTCTGTTAGATACATATTCATTGCCTCCAAAAATCAAACACACACACACACACACTTATACATCATTTGGATGCAGTGTATATCCTGTTATAACAAAGTGACTATTTCTTCCACCTAATCTTTGTAGTGGATTACATTTCTTTTTGTCTCTCGGGAAAATTATTCTATCAATTTATCTCCCTCTCTTTCTCTCCCCTTTTTCTCTCTTTATTCCCCTATTCCTTGGAAGGTTCCTGAGAAATACATTCCTATTTTAGTTTGTACATCCCCAGTATTTAATCTATTAGTATAGGTAAATACATACTCTTTTATTTAAGATAGGTTGCTTTATAAATTATTTCAAAGAAGGAAATTAACTGCTATAAATTAGAAAACTTTTTTTTACTATGTTATGTTAGTTACCATACAGTGGCATCAGTTTTTGATGTAGAGTTCATGATTCATTGCGTAATTTATGCTCATTCTAAGTGGTCAAATAATGATCTTTTTCAAGAGATTCATGTTCTTTGCACACCACTTGTGACTTTTATATACATATAACTTTTTTTGGAATTTTCTTTTTTTTATTGTGGTAAATATATGTCTGAATTGGCCATTTGAGTCATTTTTAAGTGTGCAGTTCAGAGGCATTCATTACATTTACAATTTTGTGAAATCATTACCATTACTTCCAAAGCTTTTTAATTACCACAAACAGAAACAAACAGTAATTCTTCCTTCTCCTCTCTCCCAAGCCCCTGGAAACCTCTAATCTACTTTCTGTTTCTATGAATTTACCTGTTCTAGGTGTACAAGTACATACAAATACAATCATACACTATTTGTCCATTTTGCCTGACTTGTTTCACTTAAAATAATGTTTTCAAACTTTGTCTCTTATGTGGCTTGCATCAGAACTTCATTCTACTTTTATGGCTGAATAGTATTTTATGGTATGCATATCCCACATTTTGTTCATCCATTCATCTCTTGTAGAACACTTGGGTTTTTTCCACCTTTTTGCTCTTGTGAATAATGCCACAATGAGGGGTGCCTGGGTGGCTCAGTGGGTTAAGCCTCTGCCTTCGGCTCAGGTCCTGATCTCAGGGTCCTGGGATCGAGTCCCACATCCGGCTCTGCTCAGCAGGGATCCTGCTTCCTCCTCTCTCTGCCTGCCTCTCAGCCTACTTGTGATTCTCTCTCTCTCTGTCAAATAAATAAATAAAAATCTTTAAAAAAAAAAAAGAAGATGGTGTAAATGTACATCAAAAAAAATAATGCCACAATGAGCAGTGTCATACAGATATGTGAGTCCTTGGTTCAATATTCTTTGAGGTATATATCTAGGAGAGGAATTTCTGGGTCATATAGTAATTCTATCTTTAGCTTTGAGGAATTGATAAACTGTTTACTACAGTGACCGCACCATTGACATTCCTACCAACCTGTACACAGATTTCTAATTTCTTCACCTAATTGCCTCCACTTGTTCTTTTATCTTTTTTATTTGAATTTGATTTTTTTTATCATAGTCATCCTAGTAGGTATGAAATAGTATCTCATTGTGGCTTTGATTTGCATTTCTCTAATGACTAATGATGTTGAGCATCTTTTTATGTGCTTTTTTGCCATTTGTGTATATCTCCTTTGAAGAAATGTCTGTTCAAGTTATTAATTTTAATTGGGTTATATATTATTTTGTTGCAAATACCATTGTGAATGGAACTGCTTTTTAAAATTTTATTTCCAGATTGTTCTGTACTGATGTATAGAAATACATCAGATTTTGTGTGTTGATTTTTTACTCTGCAACTTTGCTGAGTTTGTTTCTAAGATCTAGTAGCTTTCTTGTACATTTTTCAGGGGATTTTCTCTATACAGGATCACATTAGTTGCAAATACATATAATGTAACTTCTTCCTGTCCAAATGGGATGCCTCTTTTTTTTAATCATTTTTAAAAATTTATTACCTATAATGTATTTGCCCCAGGGGTACAGGTCTGTGAATCATCAGGCTTACACATTTCACAGCACTCACCATAGCACAAACCCTCCCCAATGTCCATAACCCAGCCACCCTATTCGTACCCCCTATCCCCCAGTAACCCTCAGTTTGTTTATTTTTCCTTGTCTCATTGCTCTGCCTAGGACATCTAATATACTGTTGATCACCAGTGGTTAAATTGGGCATCCTTGTGTATTCCTGATTTTAGTGGGAGATTTTCTTTTTGACTTTTGGCTACAATATACAGAAAAAAAAAAGAATAACATTTTAAAGAAAATAACAGATTTTTTTCTCTTGAAACAAACTTGATTAAATATTTAATAATTCCTTATTTTTGAAAGAAAACCAAAAAATGCTGATTTTTTACATCATACAGATACAGGCATATTTACTAAAATATTGTACATATTAGAAACATTGAAACAGGGGGCGCCTGGGTGGCTCAGTGGGTTAAAAGCCTCTGCTTTCGGCTCAGGTCATGATCTCAGGGTCCTGGGATCGAGGCCCGCGTCGGGCTCCCTGCTCAGCGGGGAGCCTGCTTCCCCCTCTCTCTCTCTGCCTGCCTTGCCTCTCTGCCTCCTTGTGATCTCTCTCCCTCTGTGAAATAAATAAATAAAATCTAAAAAAAAAAAAAGAAAGAAACATCGAAACAGGTACTTGGAACCAAGTTTACTCAATATATAATTTTAAAACTCTGTTAATATCAGAGTTTGTAAAATTTCCCTACTTTGTTCCATATCTTATAAGATCTCATGTATCTCAGTGGAAAGATTACAATTAGTATCCTTACCAGAATCTTAGTATTTTTACTTTTTGAGTGGTCTTTAACAGATATTTTAAATTTCATTGCTTTATCACTGTGTTTATAGTTATATGCAAAGTTACCATCACCTCATTGCTACGGATTAAAATAACTTTGAAATTTTTTCTAAGTCCCTATGGAGCATATTAGATTAGCATACAATGTAACTAAATTAACAAACATTTTCTTTCATAAACAGATAAAATGATGATGCAATATGGATGTTTTGGAAATTCAGTTGTTCCAAACAATACAGAGCATAGCTGAGAGTGCATTTGATTCTTTGAAAGAATAATAGAAATAGTTCGTTAACTTTTAAACTGCAAAAATAAATAGGGAAAAACAGAAAGCTTTAGAGGGTTTAGACAATCATAACAATCCAAGAATCTCAAAACCCTAAGCTTGATGAGACATAAAAAGAAAGAAAGAAAGAAAGAAAGAAAGAAAGAAAGAAAGAAAGAAAGAAAAGAAAGAAAAAATGCATGATGCTCCCAGGTAGCTCAACAAATGTGATAAAATTAAAAAAAAATTTTTTTTAAGTATGAGCCTTGGGAATTAGTTTATGGTTTCAGTAGATAAATTAAAGCTGGTTTCTTCTTATTTATAGTTGCAGACATTTGCAAATATTATAATAATCAGTACATTAATGAAATGGAAGTGTGATTATATCCACAAAAAGTTTGTGCTTGAAAATATTTCTGCAAAGAGCCTAAGTTCTTGATCAAAGATATATTTTATTTTCTAGTATTAAGGTATATCTATTACATATGACAATTCACATGTTTTAAATATAAAAAGTTCCAATTGTGGCTTAATTTTCAAAATTACCTTTATATAAGATTTCAAAGTTGCCTATTTATACTTCAACAAAACAATGTAAACTATTAGTTCACTGATATAATGAGAGCAAAGATAATCTTGTTCATAAACCAGTTACAGAGGAAAAACATACAAGCAAATCTCCATTCGTTTGTCAATACTACATTTTCTTAAAAAGATTTTTGGCTAGAAATGTAGATACCTTATAAGATTAATATTGATCTTTTCTTAGGACCCAAGCTGTCTTTACTCAGCCATCTAGTGGGACTTTCTACCTGGAATATGTATGTTAATTGAACAAACTCCCATCAGCTGATTTGACTTAACCACTGTCTGCATATTAACAAGTTATTTTAAACTTAACCTTCTGGCTGCTCCTCTTGAATATATTACAAACAGATTATTAACCATATTTTACCATGATAACTTCAATAATTTTACAAATAATTCTGTATTGTTTTAGTCATCTAACCATTTCTCCGATTACCTACTTAATTGACAGTACCTCAGTGTATAGCTTTTCTAGAAACTTAAGTATCTGACCCTCACAGAGAAAAACTGCCTGGGAATCTTGTACGTTTCATCCCCAATAGTACATACAGGATCTGTATAATAAAGAAATTCAGAGGAGAATAATTTAGCATAACTCATTACTATGGCAAAGCAATTCCTTATTAATGCTTAGAGAATGTCAAGAGAAAGTGGAATTCTTTCATTTACATTTTACTGTTTAATAGTTCTACATAAATAAGAGAATTTTGTATTGTCCCAGAAAGAATGTAGTAAGTTTGGGTATACACTCAGCCAAACCTTTTAGATTCAGATAAATTTATTGTATTCTCAAAAGATTACCCATAAAGAGTTAATCCATTAGAAAATTCACTTAAATCTTAACTGATATATTATTTTGGGGTGTGTGTGTGTGTGTGTGCGTGTGATTTTAAGAATAAAGAGTATCCTTGCTAATTAAAGATATTGTTTAATATAAGAATTTCAAAAATTGGTCATTATAAATAATACTAGCAGTTATATTAATGACACTGATGGTGATTCCATGATCAAAATAGCAACATGTAAGTTCTAGGCAACATGCTACATGCTTTACAAACTTTTTTATATAATCAAAAACCTTGTGGTGTGTCCAGTAATAACATACTTTGCATATGATGATATATACTTCAGGTGAAGTATACTTTTTTAAAGTTACAAAGCTATAAGATGTTGGAGCAAATGTTCAAATATCAGTCTGACCCCAAAAGTTATATAATAAAAGTAACAAAGTATTTTTATATATAATTTTAAAGAAATGTATTTTTAAAAATGCAGGCCACAATCTATTAACAGTTCATAAAATCAATTAGGATTCATCACCAGTATTTGTTTAAAAAAATAATAAATTATAAATATCAGAACATGTCATAGCAAGGGTATAATTGCCTTATGGTACTTATTTTCAGTTATACTTAGTCAATGAGTTAAACACTCTACCAGAGATAAAAATATTTACGAAGCTGAGTCTATTAACTGCATCAAACAATATATACACCATTAAAAAAATTAGTCTGCAGAGGGCAAAAAGTCAGTTTTTGAAGTGCTGGAAAATGAGAGTTCATGAAGGTTGTGCTAATTAAGTATTAAACCTGGTACCCTAGAGAGGATAGAATAAGTCCATTGATCTGTATATAGTTGAATAAAATGAGTTCCATTGTTCATTGATCAGGAAAGCGTCTTCATATCAAGTAAGGGTTTGTAGTCTCAGAGTTGCTCGATAAGCATGTTCTTTACAAGCCCCCACTGATTAATTCTGTGGCAGAAAAAAAACACAATAGTCAGTTTTGATATTTCTTAGCAAGTACTGCTGTGAGCTGTTTGTTCAAAGTAAGCAAAATTTTGCTTGCAGACCTTTCCTTAATCTCTCTTTACTGAGATAATAGAATGATGACACAAACGACTTAAATGATAAGATTTTTTGGTCAACACTTCTGCCTCAGTTTTAGATTTTTAATGCATAATGTTGTGTTATTGAGTCACTGCAGTCTCCTGTCCATACAAAGCCATCTGATGTACAGACTTACAAGAAAGGGACTTGATTGCAACATGTAAGATCCTAGTAACAATACACTTGACAATAACAACAATTACTAATGTGTTTTCATTTAGCGATTTTTATACAAGATCCTGCCTGAGTCTTTGATGCTCATCGTACTTCTTCCAGAAGACTTAATTGCTTGAAGCTTGTTGCAGGGACTATCAGCCAAGAGTAAGAGAAAAACAAACAAATAAAAACATAACATGAAAAACAGAAACTGCCTATGGTTGTTAAAACCCAAAGGGTCTAGTGAACTTGTTGTAGTAATAACCAGTAACAGAGTGTAGGAAAGCAGAATTATCTATAAAATACAAATCAAGTTATAGGGATTTGCTCAATAATCGTCTTAAAGTAATAACTGACAATGGAGGGATTGACAAACATTTAGTGTCTTTAATTAACTTATACCATGAGTTATTATTTCTTATAACCACTAAGGAATTCGAAGCTAGGAAACAAATTTGTCCTAAAACAAATTAACCTATAGACATATTGTATCCATAGTTTTACAGGAATATGAGTATAGTTTTCTCAACATGGAAACATGCCTTCATTGAAACATATTACATGACTTACATGACTGTCAAGTTACCTCTCTATAAGTTAGAAAGTCTGTGTTGTCTTAATTATATAATTAAGTTAGAAAGGCTAACAAGCAAAGTTATCATGCAAAAGTTAAAATAATGTTACAGAAATAACCATAACAACAATTAAGAATTTTAGAATTTCTTGCAGTGAAGGGTCATTTCAGTTATATTTAAATGATCTTGTAAGCATAAGAAGAAGTATATATGAAGAACGTACTATATATACAAGTTCATAATTTTCTTTTAGTTTTCAGTCTACTATTTTTTGTCATAATATTGTATGTATTTGAATATATATCCATATATATATATATATGGTCTCTACAGAAAGTCTATATACTGACTGTACACACACACACAGTCATCCTGCACAATTTCAGAATAAAGTTTTTGAATCTTCCCTTTTTAACCTTAAATAGAATAACCTCATTAAAATAATATACACAAATTACATAAATTCTACCATTTTGATTTAAGCTCTATATACCACCAATATGGCCATGTAATATTTAATAATATTATCAAAATACAATTAGAAATGTAAGTCTATATTATATAACTAAATACATAATATAAAAAATAAGTAAAAATTATTGTCGTGTATTTGTTCACATTCTTTGAGAAATTTTGTTTTTCTTATAAATTTTTTTTAGTAATAAACACTTCTTTAAAACCTTTCAAGATTTCAAAATAAATTAGGGATTTTAGAAACTGAAGTTACCCTTAAAAAGTAATAGTATCATACAGTATTTTGTCATTGGTTATTATGTTTCGTTGAGCATATGTGCTTACATTTTAAAACCCTTAACATGTATTAAAGCAACATTTTCTTTCAGAATAAGAAATTTAGGATGTTAATTTTATTTATGTTTTGTATGAGCCAAGTATCTCATAAGCTAAAATATTAAGCTGACATTTTTATACCACGATATAATTATGGAGAAGTTAGAATATTAATTTTTAGAAACTCACCTTGATTAGATACAGTTTATAGAAAAGTTTACATCTTTTTACATGTATACAACAATTTATAATCACTGAATATGTTGCATCTTTTGCTGTCTCTTTGCCAAGAGATAAGTCACCAAGGCATTTACCTTAAGTGCAGCTAAACTTTTTGTTTTGTTGTAGATTTTTCCCATACTACCAGACAGTTTTTCTTAGAAGCAGCCAAACACTTTAAAATTAGTAATTCATTTTTAAAGTTTCTTTGGAAATGTTTATGTTCTATTTTTAAAGTGTATTGATAACTTTCTATAAACTTACAGAAGTTTCTATAAACTTAAAATTAGCATCAGGGATACAGTGAAATTTAAAAGATCTTATATTAACAGTTCAGTTAATTTATTTTTTCTACTTGGTGTGATTTAGACTTGGACTAGGTATTTCTAGAGTGCGCCTATATAGTGACAGATTTAAAAACCAGCTCAAAAGGCAGACTATCGTAGAATTGTAAGGAAAGGATCAGAGTGGTGCTGTTTCAACATTGCATTCACCACACACCTGACCAAGAAATGATTCCTTTATTGGCCAAACAAGAAACCCAAGGATGCTCTAGAAAACAAGTACAGAAAAAAGACACAGTAAGACTGAAAGCTCAGTGGCGGGTGACGGATGGTCAAAATTATAAAATAAATCACGAGCTATATTAACCCAGAGTTAGAAAATGTCAAACAATCCCAGTAGATGAGACAAATGTAGGGAGGACTCAAGAAGGACCCAGATCTCCGTCAGTCACCACTGCAATTCTCACCCAAAGCACAAGTTCCCTGCAGCTCCAAACCGAGCTCCAGAAGGCACACGGAAGCATTTCTTTCCATTCAGAAGCCTGGCAACACTGGCTTCAGTAAGTAAAAGCAACAGGACAATTTTGGTGAGACTCCTAGAATGCCTAAGAATAAAACAAAGACCAGAGAGAAAGTACTATGACTACCAGTACAGTTACTGTTACTACTAAGTACTATGACCACCACTACCGCTACTACTGCTAGTACTACCAATAATAATAATAATTACAAAGCTGAGTCTGTTAACTTGCCAAGCAAGGGAACACACACCAGTTAAAAATTTTACTAAGTTGCTAGGTGGATAATCAGAGTTTTTTAAGTAATTAAAAAAAAAAAGAGGAGGAGTTCATGGTGGTTGTGCTAATTAAGTGCTGAAACGAGCACATTGAACAAAATGAAATGAGTTCATATATCTGCACTGTTCATTAGCCAGGAAAGTATCCTTAGTTTGGTCTAATAAGTGAATGTTCATTCAGGTCACTCAAATCTATGGCATTTTGTCAGCTTCAGCTGTTTAGAGTCAATTATAATGAACCACAACATTCAGTTTTGTTATATTTTAGGGGAGTGTTCATATATATTGAGGTGTGAACTGGACTTTTGAGTATGCATCTCTGTCAAAAAAAAGCTTTGAGCACCACTGGTTTAGATATTGGCAAAATGATTTATTTGTCATATACATATTGACTCTTCTCTAGACCCTGGATGCCCAGAAAGTTCACTATTTTAAAATCCAGTTTGTTTAAGGATTAAAAGAAGAAAAACTACTAAGGGTTTTTGTGAAGAGTTATTTGCTAAAATTAGGTTAGTGTAAATGCAGCGTTTTCTTTCCCTTGCTGATCTGTTTGTATTAAAGAAGAGAGATATAAGAAAATGAGCTTCTCATAATTTATTTCATGAACAAAATAAGGAGAATGGCCAGATAAAGGCTATCGCTGTTGATAAAAGGAGCTTTACTAATCTTGGGATAAAAAAGACGTCCCAGGTGCTTATCATCAAATTCAATTACAAATGCAAAGCCAAGGAGAAGTTTATAACTGCAAAGCAAAAATCAGGTTTACATCATTTTAAGGCATCTGGGTTGCTTTTTTCATGGTTCTATACCTAAGCTTGATGAGACAGGAGTAAAATGGAAATCATGTATTCATAGGCAAGGGCACATACATTAAAAATAATGAAACTAGTCCTGCAAGGAGTAGCTTAGCTAGCAGATTGTCACAGCATGCTCCCTCATTAGGATATTTCCTTGAAACTTAAGACTGTTAGCATAAGCAAGGCAGAAATATCCAGGTGATAGTGGCTAGACATAGGTATTCATCTTCAAACTAAACTGTTATTTGAAGAATGAGGTGGTCCACAGAAATTCTAATACTTCCGTATACTCTAAACATCAGTCCCAATAAATGTTACCACAAACTTTAAATGAGCACAGTTTGCTCTAGCTTACTTATACTGAGCCTTCAAGACCAGTTGTTTTCCCTTACCGGCCGATACTTGAATAAGCAATATCTAAAGTAATTTTACTTTTGAAAATTATTTTTGCTATACTTTGATCTAATGTCTGACTTTGCTATCAAGAGATATTCATATCAATAACATACTTGTCACAGATCTCGATGTCTTAGTTGACCACAAATCTCAAAATTCCTTATAGACTTGAGGACCTCGGTATCTTTGTTTTTGAAATACTTCAATAGAATTCAAATAATTCTGATAAGTTTATTTTGCAATATTAGCAATATTTTTCTAATATTAGCACTCTGTCATATTACATCTAGAAGAACTTTTCACCCCCATCATTGATTTTAGAGATTTTGATTTTAATTGTTTTATGCATCCATTAATTTAGAAATTATTAACATTTTGACATATAAGATCTCATGTTAAATAGTATCATAGACCTCTATTAATACAATCGCTTTGATCCTTTTGAAAAATTTTAGAATTTATTTGCTGGAAATCTGGCATACGCTTGCCACATTCTCTTGTGTGGCTGTTATTGATTTTTAAATTATATTTTATAATTGAGTTGGTTATTTATAGAACTTATTGATACCCTCTATATTTATGTATAACCACCCACCTTCATGAACTCTCATTGTGATTACTTGTCTCTGTTAAATGTTCATTTTTCATTCCTTTTACATTGGTTAAACCTCTTATTTTTTCAAGGCCTGTAATAGAACAAAAATGACATCCTTATGTTTCCCTGAAATTTAATAGGATGGCTGTCCCAATTAAACTCTTAGTGTCTACTGTCCAAAGTATTTTAAAATACATTTTTTCTTTAATAAAGAACTTTATTAAAGAAAATATTCTGATGAAGCTGTTTATGCCTTGAAAAAATATATTTGATGGGGTGCATGAGGATGTAGAAACTAAATTTTTCTTTTTCAGATTTGAATAAAAGACTATGGTTGGGGAAGGAGAGTAAAGTTACATCTTTAGATTTGGTATTTCCTTTGAATTCCAGACTCCTAAGCAAACTGCCTGCCCAACATCACTTCACAGTTGCCTCCTAAGCATCCAACATGCCAGTTTGATCTCCTGATCACTTCTGAAATCTGTGCCTCTTACAGTCTTTCTCAGTTAAGTTAGTGATAACCCCATTATTCCTATCACTCAGGCCCACGTCTTAGTGTGTGTTACTTTTTCTCACATTACACTTCAATTTATCAAGAAAGCTGCTGGCTCTCCAGAGTCAGACTGCTTCTGTCCACCTCTACTGTCTGCACCACCAGAGTCAGTATTGTGTCTTTCCTAGGCTACTGTGAGGGCTCCCTAACTAATTTCCTTTTCACCACACTTAACTCCCAAAGTCTGTTCTCAATTCAGCTGCCAGTGTCTTTCAAATTATGTTACATCATGTTACATCTCTGTTCAACACCCTCCAATAACTTCTCCACTCATTCAGAGTGAAATTCAAGATCATCATAATGCTATGAAATACACCCTCAAGCATTATTTATGCTTCTCTAACCTTATCTCCTGTTATTCATTCACTCAGTTCTTGCTCTTTCCTGAATCCACGAGTTTACTACTTCCTTAGGACCATTCTACTTACTGTTTTTTCTTACTTACAGTACTCTTCCATACAATGTGAACATGGCTCATTCCCTCATCACAGTCAGTTTTTGGTCAATGCTATCTTTTCATTGAGGCCTTCCCCTACCATCCTATTTAAAATTGTAGCCATTAATACTCCTAGTTCTCCTTCTTTGCTTTCTTTTCCTCTATTATGCATATATCTAACATATTTCTATTATGCTGATTGCCTCTCTTTCAATGAAAATATAAGCACCACGAGGCCAGAGATAATGTTATTTGTATACTGCCTCATCCCAAGAAAGAGAATGGTTAATAAAAATTTGTTGAATGAATAAAACATTGCAAACAAATGAATAATTAAATGATTTGACTGGTTGGTGACCATCAAGACCAAGTGGATCAGTATGGAGAAATGAATGGCACAGCAAAGAGATTAGAATCCAGTGTTGTCACGGCATTGTGAAAGCCAGAGTCCTCACCTGCTCTGCCCCCATATAGAATCAGCCACAAAATAAATAAAAAGATGGAAAACCTGAATTATCAGAACTAAATTCAAAATTTCTAGGAAAAAAATCTGATGTGACAAAGAAATTTTACAATAGGATGGAATAAATTCTTTTCACTTGAAAAATATATGCTAGAGACAGAAATGAAATCTGGTAAGGGAGAATAAGGAAAGTTGTATTTATTGTGCACCTGGGTTTTGTGATTTCAGTGTATCATATTTACTGTGTATGGGGCTCATTTCTGATTTCAAAAAGTCCAAGCAATTTGCATATTTATGTCATGGACATAATTGAAAACACAGTACTAAAATTAAGGAGTTTATCAAATCAAAAGAATGTTACACACAAAAACACTCACAATTTTAAGTACATAGAGGTGATAGTTTGTTTAGCTTGATTGTGGTGATATTTATGTAATGTATACATGTGTCTAAATGTCAGCTTTTAGATCTCAAATGTATATAATTTTTAAATGTCAAAAATATCTCAATAAATTTGTTAAGAAAAAGAAAGAAAGGCAGCTGCAAATGCTTGCAAGAATTTTGACTACTTAGTGATATTCTGTGCAGAGAAGTGTCCCAGTCAGAATTTATAATACATTTCAGGAGAATAGATTCTGATAACATTGACTCTGAAAGTCTAGTTATTCTCAACTGCTTTAAGTATTTGCCAAGAGAGAATGTAAAAAGAAAGGAAAAGGATGCACTGTTTCAGAATGCACTGATGAACTGAAAATATTCAGTTTCAATAAGACACAAAGTTACAAAAAGAAGCCCTTTTCTACTTATAAAAAAAATTTTTGATCCTTAATTTTTACACTAAGTGAACAGTGTGAAAGCAAATATTGTACTGGACAAAGGTAAACAGACACAAGAGACTTTATTTAGGGTTTTTGCAGTAGGAGAAATAAACCAGAATTCAGATGAGGTCAACTCTACTGAAACAAGGGCTGGAAAATTTTTAAGGGCCGGGTAGGGCAATCATAGACCATCTGTGTTTGATAATTGGCTTGACCCAAAGGAAAAGTAAACTTTCTCATATGTTCATGATGGGAAGTAGTTTTACAACTTGACGCAAGGCAGTCCTACCTTAGACACTGGGAGATGCGAGCACTAACTTTTACATTTCAAAAGAATGGCTCCTGTGTGCTTCGGAAAAATTTTCCTAGATGGGAAAACAGGCAGGAAGCTGGAGAAGATTTTCAACTCAAAGGGGCAGAGAAAGAATTTACAACTGCAAGCATTCTAAAGTAAATGATCTAAGAAGAGGGAGCTCGGTGGCCTGGAGACAGGAAGAAGCCTGTGTAAAAGTTAGTCCAACTGAGGGGAACATTAATACTGTCTTGGTCATCCCTAAAGGCAGAGCAACCCTGCCAGCCCAGCAAACTGGTATGTCTTTACCATCTTGTGCTTTGTAATTGACTAGAAACCATAAACTATATTTTATTTTTTCACAATAGTGACGTCTCAGGATATCATCTTTCACATTTTGAATGTTAGAGATGGTTTCCTTTGTTGTTGTTTCCACATGACACAGTTTTTAGTAACTCAGTGGGATAGAAAATAACTGGACTGCAATGATGATAACCCAAAGCTGTTAACTCCAGCCTTCATTAACAGTGGTGGGTGGGTGTGGGGGATATGCAAGGATGCAGAGAAGAAAAATATATTTCACTTTCATATTTTTCCTTCACGTTAATGATAGTCTTTGATAGAGGGGGTTAGCATCAAGAGACTTTTTTATAATTCACTTCAAACAATTGTAGTGGTTTTGCATTTTATTAGATTGAACCCATTTTATATCTAGACATCTTTCTTTAGTACATGGCCAAGAATTCCACAAGATGGCTCTGTGTGTCACTGTTGGAGCTGTTAGTAGTTCTAATCTCTTGTCTGTTTTTCATTTGTTTATACCATTTATTTCTCACAGGAGAATAAAGGCAAATTTTTCTAATCAGATTAGAAGACATCTGTTGAAAATCACATTGCTTTTTAATGTATCTGAAACTTAACAGGTTGATTTAGGAAAAATTGTCAGTTGCTGAATTAAACTGATAATACCTAAAAATAATCACTATTTTATAGTGTTTATTATGTATTAGGCATTAGTTAACTCATTTATTCTTTACAATAACACTGAAGGTAATTTAATTATTATTGTTATTTTGATATTGAGGAAACTGAGGCACAATATGTCAAGTAATTTGCCTGATGTCATGCAGTATTTGAAAAGTTGATTTTTGATCCTGAGTTGTCTGAAATTGAAATATAAACAGAAGTTCATAGCTTGTTCTGCATCTTCTAAAATAAAACTTCTAAGAAAACTATACATTGCAAAATGTGATTTGGACTACATCATTTTTCTGAGTGTCTAAGTCATATCTAATGTTTAACACCGAAATGGAATAGGTTTTGATAACTATTTAGTAAGTTATTTTCCTTTTTGGTCACAGTTGGCTTAAAAAAAAACCAAAAAGGCTAGGAGACTGTACAGGTTGCATGCATTTAATCATTATCCCAAGATTTTTATCATTTAACATGTTTTTTTTTAAAGATTTTATTTATTTATTTGACACAGAGAGAGAAAGAGAGTGAGCACGATCACAAATAGACAGAGAGGCAGGCAGAGAGACAGGGAGAGGAGGAAGCAGGCTCCCTGCTGAGCAGAGAGCCCCATGCCGGCCTCGATCCCAGGACCCTGAGATCATGACCTGAGCTGAAGGCAGAGGCTTTAACCCATTGAGCCACCCAGGCGCCCATCATTTAACATGTTAAGACCATATAGAATGCAATAAGTGGAAGTCTTTTTGTTTCAAATGCAATTATGCAAAACTTCCGTGATAGTCACATATTTAATTTTACATGTTTTCTTTTAATTGATTTAATTTGGGGGGTAAACTGATATTTTACAAATAGTAAAACCAAATTTCCTATCATTGGTGGACACCCTAAGTCCGTATTTGTAAATATCACTATTTTATTTTTTAATATACTGAATGTAAAAGGAAGGTAATATTAAAAGATACAGTAATATTTATATATATACTTTCATTTGAAAATCAGTAGGAAAGCTACATTTTAAATGTCTATGATTTATAAAAACATTTCTTCTAGTTTTATTTTTATTTGATTGAAAGCAATATATGTATCTTTAAACTATAATTCTACATATCGCAAAGTATTTTATTTGTTTTCCAAAGCAATGTGGGATCTGCAGGTTCTTTCCCTAGTTATTTTTGTTGTTGTTGTTGGATACACATTACTAGATGCTTCATTTATTGGCACATCCTGTGTGTCTGCATGTATAAAGGTGGCATGTTGTTTTTTTGGGTTGTTTTTTTTGGGGGGGTTTGTTTTGTTTTGTTTTGTTTTTGTTTTAACTTTAGGCTCTCTAGATTAATGGGAAAACCAAGCGGATTTGAATTTAAGGGTCAGAGTTTCCTGGTGTCTCTCTTAACAGTTGCCGAGGGGATTCTTCCTACTGCAGAAATTTCACATTCAATCACAGCAAACTCTGGGGACATTTGTCATGATCTTGACAGGTTAGATAAATGGTTAGTTAAAACCATGGGTGAAGGTCAATAAGGACAAGAGTGAGGTAGCTAAATTAAAAGCAAAATAGCAGTTATAACTCTACTCATTATGGAAAGCCTAGCTCAGTTCAAATAAAGCAGAATCACTAGCCTCAGGTTATAGATTTACAAAAGTAGATTTGACTCTACAGTAACAGGCAATTAAAATCAAAAGTCTATTTTTGTACAGGGTTATTTTCAGGACTGATTGTCACCTTCCTATCATATTTATGGTGGGTTGAACAGGATTAATAAATAAAATGAATTAAAGAGAAAACAAAAACCAAAGTACAAAAGAATATTAAAAGAGTACATGATAAATGAGTATTATGAATAAATTCAAGGTGAAATTTTTTAACCTTTTAAGTACAGAAGTGTTAGCTGCTGCTTTTTTTTTTTGACTTGCAGGTTTTAGCAGCAAATAGAACATAACTGATCATTAATTTGATATTATTAAGTATGTATTAATCACTTGTAATAAGAGCATGTAATAGTCTCTACATTCAGAAAGTAAAATCTGCAGTGAGACACATCAATTCATCCATTAATTGAAAAAAAGTTGTGCTCTTATGAAGTACTTCTTTGGGAAAATGGGAGACCAATTCTTAATAAATATACAAATAAATTAAATTTATTTTATATAGAAGTTAGTATTTTGAAGAACACTTAAATATAGAGATATTATTTGCTGAAACTGGTGGAATGGGCAGCATTGGGTATGGTTCTTGGGGAAGGTCTTTCTGAGGAGTATTACTCCTGAGATTGAAATTATAAGAAAGAACCAGATATTTGAGTAACAGAAAGATAAAAAAATCAGACAGAAAATTTATCCAGGGCAAAGGCTTTAAGGCAAGGATGAATTAATGTTTAAAATAAAGATGATAGAGCAATGTAAAAGTAGTAGAGTGTAAGTTGTCCAATGGTACAAAATTGGGCTCAGGAAAGTAGGGAAATAATGCAGTTAATCAAGAGTCATATAGACAATGGGGATGTGTTTAGATTTCATTCTAAGTCTGACACAATGTTCAAAAGGCACACGAATCATAAAGGCAAATTCCTCTGAAAGATCATAGTTATTTGAACCTAAATAGAAGGTCAGGTAAAATTTTCCTAATAAGGAATATTTGAGTTGATAATTTACGATAAGCAGTTAATAACAAAGGAAGGTCCAAAATTTTTGTTTGTTTTCTATAAAGGATCAGGTAGCACAAAATCTGGTTCTTTGGGCTAAGAGACAGAATTGAAGGTATTATATAGGTGCTTCCATAACAAGGGAGATGACACATTTTCACAGATTTTTATTGACAAAAAACAAAATGCAATAATAATCGCATAGACTTCTTTTGTAGTATAGGTCCACTAATAAGAACGATGGAATTCCTTATTGGGGAGCAACATCTTACATAAGTGGGATTCATAGTTTATTTTACCTATTACCGAAACTGATTCCAAATACTTACCTGTTAATACTCATCTATAATGAGATTTTACATATTTCATCTTTGAAATATCTTTTAACACAGAGATGCTGCCAAATACTATTATCAGTCCACAAGCACATTATTTTAATAGAGCATATGCAACACTTGGAAGGCATTTATAGAATTTTATTAGGTTTTTCTCTTGGTATTTGCCTTTTAGCATATCATTATATTGCCGAATAATCACTCCCAAATGAAGGTTAGGTGGAAGATCTTCAGCTGTACAGTTAAATGGAATTTGAAATATGGAAATTTCCTTTACACTTAAATAAATTCAAAAAAAGCAGTACTGGAACTCTAGTTTAAACTCAACAGAAAGTACATGTGCCGCAAATTTCTATGTAAGTGGAAAATATGCTTCTTTAACATACAACAGCAGAAGTGTGTAAGCAACTTGATATTCATTAAATAATTCAAAATTTACTTGTTGAAATAACATTACAGCAGTATAAATTTTGCACATAAGCACTTTTTTGCCTTGTAATTTTCAGATGAATTCATTTAGAAGTGTTATCTGCAAAAATCATCAGCAAAAGCTAATTTTAAAGCCATTTGATGTAGTGGTTGGGGTTGGTTCTCATTCAGAATAATGTTGCACTCTGCTATTGGCTCAAGTAACTACTACTATAAAACTTTATGGCTACAAAGTGAACCATTTTGTGGTAGATCAGGGTATTCATCTTCTATTTCTCACAACATTCATGGAAGTGACAATGGTTGTCCATAAGAATGAAGGAAATGAAATAAGGATGTATATACCAATGTACATGCAATGGCAGATAAATGAATGCACTAGACCTATGTGGTATTCACAGGGAATGCCCTAAGATGTATTTTCTCCTTCCCTAGGAAAGAAACTTAATTTCTAAAAAGACAACAATGTATCCAGTTTAAAAAGTAAAACCTATCTCTCAGCTTCATTGCAGCTAAGAATAACCAGGTGACACAGTTATACCAATGATACAGAAGTAAAACTCACTGGATGAGGCTTTTAAGAATCGTCTCTTAAATATCACACAGTTGGCTGGCATGTACCATTTTGAACTTCTCCAGTTCTGGAAGACAGATGTAAATTTGACGTAGAATAGCATTTCTAGGACTATGAGGCTACAAACTGCAGGCAAAGGATGGCTGAAAATATTCTTACAGAGAGTCTCCGATTCTTGTAGCAAAAGAACTTCTCTAAATATTTTGGCCAACTTTCACCTAAGGGGGGAAATGCCCAATTTACTTAAACCATATTTCGTTCAGATTTACTTTTACTCACAGCTCTTTCATCATGAGGAGGGTAGGACAAAACCTGACTGAAAAATGACACATAGTTGGGGTTGTTTTCCTGCCTCATATTTCTGCCAACATCATTGTATTTTTGTATCACAAAATACAGCTTCTTATCAATTAATTCAGTTTATAATGTGAGAATCAAAGGTATGGAATCATTTACAAGAGGAAAGACTCTAGGTTTTGTGATCTTATATAACTCTGAAGCAGCTGGACCTATAGAAAAGAAAAATTGTCTGTTGGAGACCCAATTACTGAAATATTTGCAAAGTGGAAGTGGGAGTTTCCATAAAAGTGCCAGTGTTCCAGATAAATGATCCTTGTAGTGATGAATACTGGTGTGCATTGCCTGTGTCAATGTCAGCATCCTTGCTGTGATATTGTACCATAATTTTGCAAGATGTTACCATTGGGGAAAACTGGGTTAAGGGGACATGGGAAATCTCTGTGTTATTTCTTTTAACCTAATGTGAATCTACAATTATCTCAAACTGATAATTTAAAAGAAGGTTTTGGAAAACACTGCCTTAATGATAATGGGTTCATCAGAGGCCAGTAGTTTGTACGGCGTGATGGGAGTAGGAATGGTAGGAGTCTTTGACTTTGTGCAGTACTATAGTACTTGGCCAAAGAAAAGCTTCAAAAATTTTATTTTCACCTCAACAGAAAGAAATTTTTATCTTCTCAGACATCATTTTCAAAGAATAATGACTTCCTGATTGAATATTGAATATTTACTTTTTTCTACCAGTGAATATTATAAACCCCATTTTTATATTTGTATCAAACTGTATTGAAACATTATCTGCTATCTGATTTGAAGATCATATAATGCAAATCTTAACTTAATATCAGATATTATTATGTATACATGCAAATATTAGGAATTATTTATAGTATTATATAACTAACTTCATCTTGATATGCAGAAAACAGACCCCACTTTTTAATACTTGAACTCATTGAATTTCAGTTTCTGCAATAACTTCCATGGTCACTCCCACCCAAAAAATGTTTCATATTTAGACTTTTTCCTATTAACTTTTATCCTAAGAATCATTTGAACTATTTTACCAGATCTGTAGCCTTACTTATTTTATTAGGGCATATGTGCTCCCTTATTAAATTGAATTTATCAGATTTACAAGGTGTGAAGAATTAGTTATTCGTCTGGGGTCAAATGTAGAAGGGTAGATTATGTTCACCTTTGCATCAAAAGCTGTATTCGTTAATACAGTAATGATTATATCATTTTATAAGATACGCTCATATTGTTTATTGTGCAACCTAGTACATGAAAGCTCTTCAGAAAACTATAATTGCTCTCATAATGCTTATCATAGGACAATATCACAGATTATAATTTGGATTCTGATTCATTCATCCGTTAAATCTGCTTACAGTGTACTTTCAAGGTTTTGCTAGAACTGATCTACACCAAATACTTTACTCATTGAATTGTCTCACGAAAGTTTTACTGTTCTACCCTCTTTGCTCTCTTCTCATTACCAGCTAGGAAAAGAAATGTTGATATAACAGAGGAAGGCCAAAAATACTTAGAATATCCTATCTGCTTCTCTGCATCTGGCTTCTTTTAATATTGCTTGATTTTTTTTCCCCCTAGCATCTGGAATGTTAAGCACTTGAACTATTTCTTACTGGAATATCATACCTTCCTTTATCAGGTTGAGATGGAGAATCTAAGGCAAATGTTGTGCTAGCCCACAGGAATATATAAATATGTTTTCTTCTTCTAGACTTATACTTTTCTTTGGTTTTATCTTTCTTCAACATAAAATGTTCAGATCTCAAGGGTTCAGTTACAGGCCTAAAGGATATTAGTACCAAAAAAAAAAGGCATTTTCTAGATTATATACCTTCATACTCAAGCAACAGAAGTCTTGACATCACATTGCCAATGAACCAGGAAATACTAAGTTTGTCTACATATCTCTGATTTGTCTATGATCACCTCACATAGTTCCCTAAAGAACGGATGTTCCAGTGTCTATATTCCAGAATAGTAAAATCACTTAGCCATAATCTTATACACATGAAATGTGAAAATGATGACATGGGAAAAAATGGACATACTGTCAAAGAATAAGACAAACTCTGCTACATAGAATTCTGAGTCTAATACAAATCCAAGAAAGAGAAATCATGCTGGAGAAAAAAAAATCATTGTGTTGCTCTCTAATGATCAGGATTTTAAGGTGGAGTTTGTGGTGGTTATGCTCTTTATGGATTTAAAACTGCAACTCTTCATTGACCCAAGTGAATTCATAGACTTACACACAGAAGATTAGGACTATCCCATTGTTTATTGAACAGGGATGCTCTGTGTAAACTCCAGCTAGTTAGAATTAGTTGTGATGAAATGTATCAGCAGTCAGATTTCATATCTCCTAGGCAGGTGCAGTATGTGAGAAACATTCCTTTTTTGAAATAGATGCCATTTACTTTGCTGGATGTAATCTATTTGTCAAACAAGCAAATTTCTCAATACATTTTAAAATTTAGATTAGAAATTGTCCTCCATAATTGTTCAAATATTTTGAAGCTATAATTCCAAATAGTTCCAGATATTCCAAAGAATATTTCATTTTAACATCATAAACTCCCTCCAGTATTAATGACCATACCAACATCACGTGTTTCAAACTGCAAGATTCAGATTTGGATTAAAAATAATTTATTAAGATATATAATTCCCATATAAATTAGGTATTTGTTCTAGCTTCATATATTTCCTCTAATAATCAATAAATGACCATGCTAGAATATTATGTTTGGAAGTGCAGCAACATCAACATAGTCATTAAGATTATTTTATTGAAACCATCTAAAGCAATTCCAAATCAACAGCTAATTGTGTATGTAATTAATGTCCTTAATGAATCTACTTAGTCTTTAATTTTCAATAATGAATAACAAATTTTCAAACATTTGCTCATAATGAAAGTTATTCCCTTGAGTTTATAGCTTCCTGATGAAGGTAGCTAAATCTTTTTAATTCATCCTCTGAGGAGAATAAGTAGTAAATCTCTAGGGAAACTCACCTAATGCGAATTACTTGTATTGACACAATTTCTTTTCTCGGCACTATTGTTCTGTAAATTCTCATTTGTGATTTTTATTATCATGAAAAAATTTTCATTGTAGTTCAGTACGTTCAACATACTTAATCGAATACATATTCATGCTGAAAACTAAGCTAAACAGAAGGTCACTGAGTACCTAAATTTGATGCAATGCTAAATGTCATTTATTTCATGCTGGTCAACCTTCTATATTATATAATTATTTTGCTTCTATTTTTACAAGACACAATTTTCCCATTCGGCCCAGATAATTTTTAAAACTTTTACTCACCTACTGCAACTATTTGAATTATAGTTCTTTTTTCTTTCTTTTTTTTTATTGAAGTATCATTGAAACACAGTGTTACATTAGTCTCAGGTGTACAACATAGTGATTCGACGAGTTTATACATTGCGCTGTGCTCACTACACGTATGTCTACCTTCAGTCCCCATAACAGTGGTACTACACCACCAGTGGCTCTATTCGCCAGTCTGTACCTTTTCTCCCCATGATGCATTTGTTCTATAACTAGAAGCCTGTGCCCCCACACCTGACTTCACCGATTTTACCCAGCCCGTCATCCCCCACACTTCTAGCAACAGTTTGTTCTCTGTATTTATGGGTCTGTTTCTGGTTGAATTATAGTTCTTAATAGTATGAAGAAACAGGGGGCTTATTTCTCTAATATGCAGACTATACTATGGAACATACTATATTTTCTCGTTTCAAAATAAAAAAAATCAAACAGTTCATAAAGTGGTAATCTCTTGAAATAACTAATATTTTGATTTATGTATTTGAAAAGTCTAGAAGTTGTAATACCAGATCAATTAATTATTACTTATTAGTTATTAGTAATTATTTGCTAATTAGTTATAATTAGTTATTAGTTACTTATTCCAGGTCAATTAATTCAGCAATTCATATGAAAATTTTGAATAATATTTTAAAAAATATGAGACTTTGGAAAAGTGGGATATTCATGCTCTATAAGTTGTTTATATAAAATTATTTTCCAGTTTTCTTATTTGCAAACTGTAAAATCTAGTATTTCTTGCAGTTCTCATGGTGAGATGGTGCCAATGAACAGCAGGGCTAACTCCATTCTATAGCTACCAATAAGAACTAGAGAAGGCTAGAGAATCAGAGTGTAGGTAAGAAGTTAAAATAAAACTAACAATTTATAGGACATGATATAAAATTAGTGAAGGTATACAAGCATATACATTAGCAGATAAATTGATGGACTTTTTCAAAATACTTAAACTATTTTTTTAATCTTTTTTTTTTTTAAAGATTTTATTTATTCATTTGACACAGAGAGAGATTACAAGTAGGCAGAGAGGCAGGCAGAGAGAGAGGAGAGAGGAGGAAGCAGGCTCCCTGCTGAGCAGAGAGCCTGATGTGGGCCTCGATCCCAGGACCCTGGGATCATGACCTGAGCCGAAGGCAGCGGCTTTAACCCACTGAGCCACCCAGGCGCCCTAATCTTTTTTTTTAAGATTTTTAAAATTTATTTGAGAGAGAGAGATCGCAAGTAGGCAGAGAGGCAGGCAGAGAGAGAGGAGGAAGCAGGCTCCCTGCTGAGCAGAAAGCCCAATGTGGGCCCCGGTCCCAGGACCCTGAGATCATGACCTGAGCCGAAGGCAGAGGCTTAACCCACTGAGCCACCCAGGCGCCCAATACTTAAAACTATTTTTGATGTGATTAACCAATTGAGGAAAAAAAACAGTTTTTTTTTAATTATTTAAATTCAATGGAGTTAACATATACTGTATTATTTAGTTAGAGGGTTAGAATTTAGATTCATCAGTTGCAAATAACACCAAGTGCTCGTTATATCAAGTGTCCTTTTTAATGCCCATCACCCAATTCTCCCACCTCCCCTCTGATGACCCCTGGTTTGTTTCCTAGAGTTCAGTGTCTCTTATGTTTTGCCTCTCTCTCTATTTTCATCTTATTTTATTTTTCCTTCTCTTTCCCTGTGTTCATCTGTTTTGTTTCTTAAATTCCACATATGAGTGAAATCATATGGTATTTTTCTTTTTCGATTGACTTATTCTGTTTAGCATATTACTCTCTAATTCCATCCATGTTGTTGCAAAGGGCAAGATTTCATTCTTTTTGATCGCTAATATTCCATTACATACACACACACACACACACACCACATCTTTATCTGTTCATCTGTCGCTGGACATCTGGGTTCTATCCATTTTTTGGCTATTATGCTGCTATAAACATTTGGGTGCATGTGCCCCTGCGGATCACTGCATTTGTATCTTTAGGGTAAATACCCGGTAGTGCGATTGCTGGGTCGTAGGGTAGCTCTATTTTCAACTTTTTTGAGGAACCACCATACTGTTTTCCAGAGTGGCTGCACCAGCTTGCATTCCCACCAACAGTGTAGGAGGGGTCCCCTTTCTCTGCATCCTCACCAACATCTGTAGTTTCCCAACTTGTTATTTTTAGCCATTCTGACTCGTGTGAGGTGGTATCTCATTGTGATTTTGATTTGTATCTCCCTGATGCCAAATGAAGTTGAGCATTTTTTCATGTGTCTGCTGGCCATTTGTATGTCCTCTTTGGAGAAATGTCTGTTCATGTCTTCTCATTTCTTGACTGATTTTTTTGTTTACTGGGTGTTGAGTTTAATAAGTTCTTTGTAGATTTTGGATACTAGCACTTTAGATGATAAGACATTTGCACATATCTTCTTCCATTCCATAGGTTGCCTTTTAGTTTTGTTGACTATTTCCTTTGCTGTGCAAAACCTTTTTTATCTTGATGAAGTCCCAATAGTTCATTTTTATTTCTGTTTCTCTTACAAAATACATTTTTTATATACCAGTTGTGAAATGAAAGTAATTTATAACTTCAAGCCAACCTAAGAGATTTTAAGATACTGGAGGTGTTAAAAATTTTGTTCACTCGGACACATTTTTTTCTTAGAGAACAAACCTTGCACACAGTCTTACGATAAGACATCCGAAAAAGCTTTGACTCCTACTCCTCATGGAAAGCTGGTTGAATATTTGGCACAGGTTAGAACAATTGAAGCCAGTATCATAAAAATTTTGAACGTGTGTAAAAAGACAATTAACTCTGCAGCACCAAGCCAGAAGATAACTAAATTCCGTGGTCTGAGATTGCCAGTTAGGTGTGATCATACTAGACTTTAAACCATCAAATGAGCAAAGAAATCAGTTTCCAGAGGAAAAAAGAGTGAATACTGGCACTTGGAAATAGACAAGTAACTAAGGAGAGACAGGGAGATGGAGAAAAAGAAAGAAAAGTTTCATGACTCTCTAGCTCAGAATGGACTATTTCCTTCTATCTCCAAGAGATTCCTCTTTTATCTTTTATATAAATCCACATTTTATTTTTCACTTTAATAATTACATTTCCAGGGGCACCTGGGTGACTCAGTCAGTTAAACATCCAACTCTTCATTTCAGCTAATGTTATGATCTCAGGGTGGTGAGATTGAGCCCTGCGTTGGGCTCCATGATGTTGGACATGGAACCTATTTGAGATTCTCTCTCTCCTTCTCCCTGTGCCCCTTTGCGTTCTCTCTCGCTCTCTCTCTGTCTCTCAAAAAAAAAAATAAAAACAAAAAATAAAAATAATAATAATTATGTTTCTGTATCTTGAAAACTAATAATTACCCTTTAAAAATAATTTCCCTATGGATAAATACATTATTCGGTTTCCCTATTTCTCACCTCTATCAGTTTCTCCTCTTTTCTCTCTTGCTTTCACCAAAATAACCTAATACTATATAGATTGAGTGAGCAGTACCAAAATTTTACCTTAACATGGTTAAAAATTATAATTCTATGTCCTTATTTGTATGATGTAATAAAAAAGAGTAGATATGAATTCTAATATTGAATATCATTTTAACTTATACCTTATTAATAGTTTATAATTTTGCTATTTAGAATTCATTTAGAATTGGGGACATGGACATGAGAAGGTCCCCTTCAAAATCTATTTCTACTTCTGTTTACTAGTAATTATTGGAATTTGAACACATTAATTCAAAAGTATAAAATATTATATAAATTTTAAATGAACAAATTAATAAATATCACCAATTTTACATTTCTTTAATGCTACTTGAAAATTTGGAAGTGAAACAAATAGTGAAATACGTATTTGCAAATGTGGATATTATATATGTTAGTGTTGTGTTTTGGACCCTTGATGCTGATTCTATTAAACTTATATTATGGTCAAACAAAAGTTACAAAATCTCAGAAAGACTACTAGGGTGTTAGAAGGAGTTTGTCTGGTGGAAACTGAAGGGTCCAAATGCTGTCTTTTAATTCACAGTTCTTTGCTTCTGGAAATAAGAAGCCTTAGCTTCAGTTTCCAGTGTGCTCTATAATTCACACGAGAACATTACAAAAAAGAAATTAATCTTTTGCTAATTTTCTTTTTTTTGCATCATAAGATGTTTAGCATGCACACTGGGAAGAAACTGCTTCCAAACAAGACATTTATATTTTTATAATGTTTTTAGAAACCTTGTTTTTTGATAATTTGAACTAAAATCATGAAGAACATTTTCTTTCCAAAAAGATTCTGTCTTTCCTAAGCTGGTAGTTTTTATTCAGGTGATACTGCTTCTGCATTTTGTCTACTTTCCCAAAACGGACATTGATTTTTTCTTTTTCTGCTGAAAAAAATAGCATATATTCTAAAATATAACCTTAACTTGTTATTTTAATATGAAGAATACCTGATGTTGTTAAGAGCTATTTTTTGTTGCTCCATCCATTCAGAGACCATTTTTGTTAGTAGTAAAAACAGCCCAGAATAAAGCAAGTAAAAAATATATCATTTATTTTTTTCCCTAAAATGTAAAGTTGTTATTAAGAAGAAAAAAAGACAAAATGTTGTTATTAAAATCTTAGATTTATACTTAGATTTATATTAAGGTCCTTTAATTATAAGGTTCCTCAAATTACACAAAAATGCATTTCTTTTCAAAGACAGGCTAATATAAAAGAAGGAAAATGAAATCTTGAATATATCTAGCATAATCACACCATTCATCCATTCATTTGTTCCTTATTCATTCAGTCATTCAGTCAAGTTTTCGTTGGATAACTATCACGTTCTGGGAAATATGGTAAATGCTGGAGAGTTGTAACCATGAAGTTACATCAAGACCTATTGTTTTAACCAGGGACTCATTAAATAGACCAGACTTTCAAGTTAACACTTGATTAAGGCTTATAAAAGCAATAAGAAGAGAAAAGAGGGAACAAGTACTCACTGTCCCATCTGTCCACTGGCAGGCATAGAGCCAACATCACTTTTAGTTCAAGTGTGCCTCTGTAGCAATGACAACAAAAATATACTAAGATGAAGCTAAGAAAACTTCTGTTATATAAAGAAATGGAAATACTGCATTCCAAATGATAAAAAAGGATATTTTGGGAGAATTCTGTACTCAAAAAATGGAAGACATATTTTTAAAAATACTAAATTTTACTCAGTAGAAATCTAGGAAGTCGGGTGCCTGGGTGGCTCAGTGGGTTAAAGCCTCTGCCTTCAGCTCAGGTCATGATCTCAGGGTCCTGGGATCAAGGCCCACATTGGGCTCTCCGCTCAGCAGGGAGCCTGCTTCCCCCTCTCTTTCTGCCTGCCTCTCCGCCTACTTGTGATCTGATATCTCTGTGTGTGTCAAATAAATAAAAGAAAAGAAATCTAGGAAGTCAATAGTTAAACAGTAAGACCTATAATGCTAGAAACTATCGATAGTTTATTATCGATAGAAATATTATTTAGACACATTCAAACACAAGCTAAAACACCATCAAAGCTATGTGTTTAGAGTTTTGTCAGTGATGGATTTCAAATTCAGATACAGACATTGCTAAATAATGATAACTATTTCAAAAGTTGTACTTTATTTTCTATCCACCTTTCCCTCCCCCCTCCCTTTCCCTCCCTGTCCTCCTTCCCTTCCCTTCCCTATCATATTTTAGGGAGCTCAGCTACTCTTTCCATACTATCACCATAGAAATCATAGGCTGATTAGGAAATAGTGGTCAGACATTATTATTACTGCAGTGCTCATGGACACTAGAATTTTATGAGTAATGAAAACTAATCTGCGATATTTTATAATCTTAGGATATTTTAATGGATTTTGGTATCTTGCATTAACTTTTGAGTAGGCTGTGTCATGTTTCTACATCTGATTAAAAGAGTACTGTTTGACAAACGATACCAAAAAAATTCCCTTTTATTTTTCAAGTAATTCCTTCCAAGCTCCCTTGGCTTCACCATGGTAATTCACAGCCAAAAATAAGTGACCAGGGAATCACCAAGAAACACTAGAGAGACAAGCCTGTCTATTGGGAGATGATCAAATTCTCAACAAGGATATCTTATTTTATTAAAAGTCATCGACGTTTAGTGACATGTGAGATAATGATATGCTCCCAAATAGTGTAAAAGTTGCCAGATAAGTCTGTAATCGTGACATCTTGTAGCCATGATATTTGGTCTAACCCATTTATTATAATTGGGATATACTATAAAAAAGGAGGTAATAAAATGTGAATTGTGTACAATGAGATTTAATTCTTAATTTTGAGGAATTGAATTCATCTTACCATCCTGAAATTTTGATAATTAAACAAAACAATTTACTTATAAATGCCAAGTGAGATAAATTGAATGCCAACATTAAAACTGTATTAAGTATTATTAAATTTATAGTTTGGAGATGATTTGCATTAAAAATAAACATAAGTTTTGTTTACAACTTTTATATTTTCGTAATATAACATTACATTTCTTTTGAAAGTCAGTAATTTGACTCAAATTTTATAGCCACATCATTATTTTAAGAGACAATTTCTTGAAACATTTTTATGGAAATCAAGTTTTATATACTAAATAATATTAAAATAATGATAAATAAAAATAATGATAAATGATAAATTTGGAGGAAATGTCATACTATTTTTCTTTTTTAAGGCAACATATTCTTTCATTTACGTATCAAAACTCCCTGAGAATACAGTGAAATAGCATTCTTTAAAAAGTAAAAAAAAATAGCTCCTTAATGTTGAATGGAATCTAAGTATTTTAAATTAGGTATATAACTCTAAGAATTTTTTTCTTTATTTATCATCCATTTCTGTGAAGTTAAAATACTGTCTTACTTTGAAAATTATTTTAGTTGTGTTTTATTATACAATGCTCTTACAAGTTTGATACACTATAGAATAAGTGGACATTAATAGGAAAAAAAATACATCTTAGTTACAGTTCCTGCCAGTAATAGCTTAGAGCATCAAATACTGGTAAAAGGCATATAGTCCTAAAAAAAAACTGCTTTAGCCAATCTGCCTGAACTAATATTCATATTTTCTTGATTTCTCAAAAAGTTATTAACTTATTTTTAAAGATTGTATTCATTTGACAATGAGAGAGAGATCACAAGTAGGCAGAGAGGCAGGCAGAGAGAGAGGAGGAAGCAGGCTCCCCGCCGAGCAGAGAGCCCGATGTGGGGCTCAATCCCAGGACCCTGAGACCATGACCTGAGCCAAAGGCAGAAGCTTAACCCACTGAGCCACTCAGGCGCCCCAAGAAAAGGTTATTAACATTTTAAGTGATCGTAGATTTAATTTTAACAGGAGAGCAGTGTGTAATTAAAATTTAAAATGAATTATTAATTATAATTAGGTTTATGGTGATATTTATTTTATAGATGATAATGCCATTTTTAAAGGCACTGCTTCCAAAACTAAATAAAGTGAACATTTCAGAAATTTTGTAAAGTCAAATCCCTATTTGTGTTATCTAGCTTCAAAGAAGAGGAGATATGTTTTCCATACAAAGCCCTAAAGATAAAGTATGAGTGTGGTACCGACTCATTTGTAATCAGAAGACTAGATCAAATATTAACTTAGAAAAAGAGATTGACTCTTCCTAAGCAAATTTTTAATAAAAAATATTTGGACATGGATATTTAGTTTTGCCTTAAGGCACTACTACCCACATCTCATTTATAATAAATGATTACTAGAAATTATGAATAATATGCATAAATAAGCAATTTCATACACTATTAACATAATATATCCTTATGCAAAATATTATGATTTACACTTAATATTTACACTTGTTTTAAAACAAGAGTATTTTCTAGACATTTTGAGATTTTATTACAGATGATTCAAATGCTTTATTCTTTCAGGATTTACACAAAAATCATAAATATCATTATCAGTTTACATCACACATGATTTATAATCCATCTCTACTTGAAATTCTCAAACTTCCTTGTTTATTTAAAGATTATTATTATAGAGACCATTTTCATAAACTTTCTGAAATTTTTCACTATGAAAGAATTTTCCTTGGATTGTCATATCATCCACTACATCGAGTAATATTTGGTGAGTTTTTTTTTTCCTTAGGCATAAGAAAATAAACATAGTTATTTATTCACCTAAATATAGTTATCCTGCATCTCATCTCTCTAATTGACAGCATTAAATATGACAATTAATATATCATTGTCTATGACATATTTGCAGAAAATAAATTACATCAATGTAATACTTTAAAAAATGACAAATGGATTTTGCTACTTATTATGTCAGAATTAAAACCTGATTCATTTGCAAGCTCACACATTTTTTCCTCTATAGTTATTACTTTTTTTTTCAAAGATTTTATTTATTTATTTGACAGGGAGAGTGAGAAAGAGATCACAAGTAGACAGAGAGGCAAACAGAGGGAGAAGGGGGAGCAGGCTCCCCATTGAGCAGAGAGCCCAATGCGGGGCTCGATCCCAGGACCTTGAGGTTATGACCTAAGCCGAAGGCAGAAGCTTAACCCACTGAGGCACCCAGGCACTCCTATAGTTATTACTTTTTTTGAAAATAAAGCTCTGCTGTTTTTAAGGTGAATATTTAACTTAGCTAAACTAATGCCTATTCAATTGACACTTTAGTGATACCATTCATTAATTGTCTCAAATTTCACTTTTTTCGTGTAGGCATAATTCCATTTTTGGACCAGTGTCTACTTCACATTAAATGCAGGGCTTTCATCGTCAGAAGAAAACATGATGCCCAGTACTTCTCAGTATGTATTAAAAATAATTATCTTGACAGCAAAGTACTTTTACTCTTAAATTGAAAAATGTGCTTGCCTAGGAAAACATTACCCACTCTTTCCATCAAACTTGATGTGGCTTCCTTCCTCACTGACTCAGTTCTCCTTGAGTGCTCCTATTTCAGAAAGACCTTTTCTCACATTTGCACATAAAATATCTTTGTTCCACCCCTTCCTGCACACTTTATCTTTAATTCTTAGAAATTTTAATTGTCTCACAATTTGTTCCATATAGAATTGTTCTATGAACTTTTTCTCTCTTGCTGATACGAATGTAAGCTCCATGAAATAAAGACTTGGTGTCTATTCTGCATCTCTGTCCCTACTTAGATGATTACCTGGCACATAGCAAACAATCAATTAGCATATGTAAATGCATGAATAGTTTAAGTGAATGTAGAGGGAATGCAAACACTTTCTTCTTCAAAAAATTTTAATAATCCAATGACAATAGTTTCAATTATCCTTAGCATTTTAGCATCTTTATTATAATTTTCTCAGGAGAAATTGACAAGCTGAATGTTAGGCATGTTTAATATCAGCTTCAAGAGTAACATCTGATTGGCAGTATCTATTATCATTTGGATGTATGAATATTAATAAAAGGAATGCCATCTATGCTAGTGAGACGGATTTGGAAGTTACTGTAATAGAAAGGTTAATTGAAAGTAAAGGAGTTGATATGATTGTCCAGTGAGATTATATAAAATAAGAAGAAAGAATATAGAAAAATGTTAAAGAATACTAATATGTGTGTTATTGATGGATGAGAAGAATATGAGGAGTTGGTTCAGCCTGTCCAACAGATTTTCTGAAGGATGGGAGCTCCCACACTTTCTAATGCCAGAAACCAAAAGGTAGCTACCATGCCTTTCTTGTTCCTCTATTATTAAATCCAGAGACTTAAATGCTTCTTCTGCCATTAAGAAATAAGTAAGCAGGGGCGCCTGGGTGGCTCAGTTGTTTAAGCGGCTGCCTTCTGCTCAAGTCATGATCCCAGGGTCCTGGGATAGAGCCCCACATTGGGCTCCCTGCTCAGCGGAGAGCCTGCTTCTCCCTCTCCCACTGCCTGCTGCTCTGCCTACTTGTGCTCTCTCTGTGTCTCTCTAATTAAAAAGAAAGAAAGAAGTAAGCAGAGAGACTTTTTAAAGAAGAAAAGGTGATCAAATATTCGGGGAAATGACAAAGTCAGAAAAATGCTGTTGTTAAAATATTAATTGATTAAAATTAGGACAGGGGCCATTTTCCATTTACATAAGTTTTTCTAAAGTTGGCCCTGTTGAAGTGACTTTTTTTTTTTGGAGCGACTTTTATCTACTATGTATATGCTTCATGTTTGTTGTCTTTGTTGTTGTTGTTGTTAAAATGTATTTATTTGTTTAGCAAAGCGATATATTAAGTGAAGATACAGAAAAAGCTCTCATCAGTGAGAGGGGTCCCAACAGGGTTGCCAAGGAGGGCCTTCAGGGTTTTTCTTTTATAGAAAGGTAACCAGGAAACTTAAATCCTTTTAACAACTCTATTGGTAACACCTTTAATGGCTTACTTCCTTTTTTTGCATCTGGTTATTTTTTGTTGGTCACAGGTGATTATCATAAAGACACCCACCCCACAGGACCCACCCCCCCACACACCTAGGGCAGGGTGGTCTGATTTGTGCCTTTATCTCTGGTTTCCCCACACCTCCACATTTTTGGAATTTCTGCGAGCCTGATCACATACCCGCCTACATATCTCTTCCTACCTAGCTCCCTGGGTATTCCTCCCCCTGGAATAGTAACCCTAACTGCCATTAGGGAATGGGACAATGACCCCTCTGACTGCTTCCTGCTGAAATGTGTTGGCAGGCTAGGCAGCAGTTAGAATCTATCCAGGGGGCCCATCCAGGGGCTTGTGTTATGGCTGCAGGGGGGTCACGATGGACAGCAAACAGTACGTGCATCAGCACATGCAAATGGATGAACATAAAACACATATTAGGCCCAAAATTATGATCACATCTCTTAGGTAAGATCCCCAATTACCAATTTTGTCAAATGGATCAGTGGATATCTTAATCTTATTTAATTGATCACAAATGTCCCCTATTAATTGGGACATCTTGCAGGAGTTAACTGTAATGTTAAAACAATTCACATGAGGAAATTTCTCACACCTCAAATGGTGTAGCAATAGTGACAGTCAATAGTGGCTCAGTTCTCAAGAAGTCCTTCTGACTTCATTTAATTCTTGCCTGAGTGCATCCAGTGCCTAGGTAGTATCATTTAGAGTCCTGCTATGCAAGCATACTGTTTTGCTTATTTTATATTGCAGTCCTGTGCTAAGTCCTGTAAATTCCCTAGTGAGCTTTTTTTTTACCAGGAGGGCTTTTGTATGCTTGGTTAAAGCCTTTGTTTGCAATTGTATTGTCAGTAGAAGTGGCTTCTAGGATAAAAGACTGAGGGATGAAACCATCAAGAAGCCCTTTTTGTTTGAGGTCCAGCCTTAACAATATCCTAATTACAAGGAATTACTGGCAAATGGGAGAAGACTTGTCTCAGGAGATAAGGATGTCTCCGAGTGCATCATCCAATCTTTTTTTTTTTAAGATTTTATTTATTTATTTGACACAGAGAGAGAGATCAGATCACAAGGAGGCAGAGAGGCAGGCAGAGAGAGCAGGAAGCAGGCTCCCCGCTGAGTAGGGAGCTCTATGTTGGCCTCCATCCCAGGACCCTGAGCCAAAGACAGAGGCTTTAACCCACTGAGCCACCCAGGCGCCCAGCATCATCCAATGTAATCAAGAAGAAAGCAGGGCCATCCATTATCTCCATGGGGTATCTCTGGCTTTTTTAAAGAGTGGTTTTGTCATCCCAGCCACATAGAATTGATCAAGGTGATAGCGGAGTTATAAAATTGTTGGGGAATCTATCCCATTTCCCAGTTGTTCAAGTAATCATATGCCTATTGGGTCCTGTTATCCCCACAGAATGATAAGCAAGAAGATTGTCTATACATGACCTATTGTGGCAGTTTCTCTGAAGTTAATCTCGAGTTGTCTAGCGTAGCCAAACAACATTCAAATTGAGTCAGAACTAAAATTTAGGATCCACAAAGGTATGTTATTGAAACACTTTCTTTATAATAACCCTCTTTTCCAGAGATAGCCAAATAAGACTAATTTGTTTGAAAACAAGTCCAGTTTTAACAAATGACATAATTATTTGCATAAGCTCAGCAAGAATAATGATTGATCATATAGCTCTTTTAGAATCTGCTTTGCTGGAACTTTTATAAGGAAGCTGTAGGTCAAACTTTTAGTAGCCTCTCCAGGTCAGAAGCCAAGCCAAGTACTTGCCATTAGACATGCCTGCGATACCTGTAGATTTGGGCGGATTTCTCTTCACAAGGTCCCCAGTATATCCTGAGGTTCCTGCACCTGCCAGGAAGTGACATCCTTTACTCACCTGGTGAGGCTGCTGGGAACTTTGTACGTAGGTACCAGGCCAACATTTCCAAGGGGCTTTATAAGTGCCAGGTTTCATAAAATCAACCTTAGCTCCTTGAAGCTGTTTAGTCATATCTCAGTCATTTCTCTCTCAAATATGATGTTCCAGTCAAAGCCTTGGTAAAATAACCAAGTTTCCAATGGTGTCCTGTTACAGAACAGGTTCTTATTGAACTTATGCAAATGACTATGATTGCCATTTATTGCCATTTATTGAGAGGTTTGAATTTTAGAGTGTTCAGGAGAGAGAAAATTTAAATGCTTTAATTTGTTTACAAATGAGTACTTTATCACACTTTTGTAAGTCATAGATATCTTAAGAGAAAATTTCCTTAATCTGGGAGAGCAAACATTAGAGAACCAGTGTTTTAACCAAGAATTACAAAAAGCTATAATCATTTTTTTCCCCAATTCACTTAGTCCAGGGACAGAGGGAGAGGGAGAGAGTCTCAAGCAGACTCCACATTGAGTACCGAGCCTGACATGGGGCTTGATGTCAAGACCTTGTATCAGTACCCTAAGATCACAACCTGAGTCGAAACCAAGAGCTGGACACCTAACCGATTGTGTCACCCCTGTGCCTCTCATGTTTGTTCTTTTTGAATCCTCTTACCAAGGAACTAGCTGATAACTGTTCTGCAAAAAAACCCAAAACCATGATCCTCCTATGCCCTAATTTTTACAATAATTAGTTATTTTGCATTTTCTGGGTTTAGACATTTACAGAAATTCTGAAGGGTTAGAGGAAGAGTTACATTAAGTAGAAGGCAAAGTGTATCTATTTCGCTAGTTCTAATTGTCTCTTGAACTTGCTAAATTCTCCCCTCCTTTTATTCTGACTTGCCAGCCCTCATCATAAGACTTTCTCCTATGCAGAAATGAAGGTCCACTTTTCTTTTGCCCTGGGAATACAACCTGCTTCTAAATTCTAGCTGCTTCACTATTGCATACAGTGAACAGACCAGCCATTTTTCTCCACATTCTCCCTTATTCAATTCTGTTAAACAAAGAGTTTATTTTCATTTTAGGTACTGCCTGATGTTTTTTGGGTTTTTTGAATTCAAATTCATTAGAATCTTGATAGACATCACGTGGGTCCAACAGAGAAGACTGAATTCATAGCATAAAACCTGGAAACATATTGATGTAATTTCAATTTTTAAGAGAAATATGAGTTTATTTTACAGCAGACTTATCTTTTCTCATTCTATAAATGAAAAACAAGCTGTCACTTAGCTTTCATCTTCTCCCTCCCTTTTCTCCCTCCCTCTTCCCACCATGATTGCTTCCCTTTATTATATACGCTTATGCTTATATATTCCTAGGGAAAGGGAGTCTTTCTAAAATAAGAAAAAGAAAGTATCTTTTGAGGCAAGCTGCTGTGATAATACCAGTCTATACATAAGTACTAATGGCCATTGCATCACCAGTGGAATCCACAAACAATAGACATCAATAACCTTTATCTATAATGGGCATTAATTGCAGAGTATTTTTGAAAGGCACAGGATATGTTAAATGCTGCTCAGGTGTCAGCGAGAACATGAGAGCTACTGATCATTTGGAAAAGTGGAAGAAGCAAAGGGCAGGGGGATACAGAGTAACCATAATACCAGCCCTCAAAATGCTCTTTGGGGAATCTCATTGTGATTTGTGTGAAATTTCAGTAAGGCTTGAGTTTCCACAGAAAGTGGATCAAAGAGTGAATGAAATCTCTTTTCTTTTTTCTTTTTTTTTTTTTTTTATTTAGTTATTTCACAGAGGGAGAGAGATCACAAGGAGGCAGAGAGGCAGGCAGAGAGAGACGGCGGGGGGGAGGGGGGCGGGAAGCAGGCTCCCCGCTGAGCAGGGAGCCCGATGCGGGCCTCGATCCCAGGACCCTGAGATCATGACCTGAGCCGAAAGCAGAGGCTTTAACCCACTGAGCCACCCAGGCGCCCTGAAATCTCTTTTCAACAGTTGTTCTTACTGACCTATTTTTACTCCAGGAATGGTACACTCTCAGACAACTGTGTTACATCTGTTATCAGAGTGCTAGATGTGTTGGGATACGGGCCAATTTAATTTGGAGGTAAATACAACTATTTATATGAAGTTCTTTTTTTTTTTAAGTTTTTATTCATTTATTTTAGATAGAGAGTGAGACAGAGAGAGAGAAAGAGAGACAGAGAGAGCCCAAGTGGAGGGAGGGAGAGGGACAAGCAGACTCTGCGCTGAGCACAGAGCCAAAAGTGGGGCTTGATCCCAGGACACTGAGATCACGACCTGAGCCAAAATCAAGAATCAGATGCTCAACTGACTAAGCCATCCATGCACCCCTATATGAGGTGCTTCCACACACACATAGAAAAGTTTTTCTTTGTGATACTGCTCTTTTTTTAAGTTTCATACTCTGATAGTATTATTCTTTCCATTTGCATATATGGAAAACAGTTTAGATTAGTAACCTTTTTTTTTTCTGTTGCCAAAATCACTACAGAATTCTGTGTTAATAAAATCTTTAAAGCAGAAAATAATATATAGTATCTACCTACCTAAGTGGCTATAGATGGAATAATATAAACAAATAGACAAATGAAAGTTGTTACTCTAGAGCACAGTGAAATAAATCTTAAGTTCCCAGAAAGCACGTGACATAGTGTGCACATGGAGATTGGTAAAGGGTATATTGTTGCACAGTTTACAATGTATAAGCAAGCTACTATGTCCATAGTAGTTATAGTTGTTAAGTCTGAGTGCTGAAACAAACTAAAACATATTCCCCTTTCAAATGTTGTGGGTATATATGTATGTTTTTTGTTGATATCATTAGCCAAGAAAACATTTGGATAGGGACATAAACATAGATTGTATGTTCCAAAAAAAAAAAAATTTGAATTTGGTCCATATATATTTAACATTACAGGTGTTAGAATATTTTTACTTTCGTAGAAAAACAATAATTGAAAAGTGCATACAATTTTTTTCTGATATGTAAAAAGCTTAGAATTGTATTTGGCAGCATGTAAGTGTTAAAAATTAGTATCTATAATAGAAACTTCTACAAAATACTATTTTATTAATTGATTTACTTATTTTTTCTTGTATTTCATATATGCACATTGAGTTACTATGTGCAAACTATTTTACTGTGTGCAAACTATTTTACTAAGAAGCGGCAGTATAGCTCTGATAGCCTACTGCCTGAGACATATATTTAACAAGACATTTGCAGACTGTGAATATGTACATAATGGAGGAAGTGGGTGTTGTACTATGAAATGTATATCATAATTTGTCAAGTGATGATTGAATGAATTTGGGGAGGACCAAATTTGATATGAAAAAAGTGGAAGCAAGAGAACATAATTAGTTCAAGCAATTTAAAAAATGTTGTCACAGCCAATGAAATGAGATGCTAATGTCAAGACATGAGGTTGGAAGCATAGGAGGGACCATATGTATTTTAAAGGCTAATACAGAAGAAAATACACATTAGAACAACAGAATCTCAAGACATAAGAATCATGCATCTTTGAGAATTTTAGATAGATATATCTAATTTTCATATCATATTCACATGTTCAAAATTTTTATGTCAGTATAATTAACTTTATTTTGATCACAAAATAGATTCTCTGCACAAAATAATACTCTCATGATAAAGATGATAAGGTAGAGCATAAGTTTTGAAGTTAATCTAAATTCATTTTTATTACAAAAATCACCTTATAACCATAACCTATATTCTTTATTCATTAGCTAGGTATTCTTTTTATATAGTAACATTTTCACAAATTATAACTTAACTGTACATATTGAATTATGTTCTTTGCAGAAATGAGGTACCCTTTTTTTTCCCCCTCTAAATGACTCGTGGTAAGATATTTTCAGGTCATTTGTAGATACGTGGTTTGCTTCTAGTTTGCAATTAGAATGACAAAGCTAAGGTTTTTATTTTAAATGTTTTAGTATTCATTTTAGGTTTTTATACTTTTTTTACAGTCTCTCAAATTTTCTTATTACAAATGGTGAACTGAACACATGTTTTAAGTCCACTTTTATAATTCTACCAAAATTATACATTAATTTTGCAAAGGCATTTACTGCAAGGAGATGATAGCATAAAAAAAATGAGCTGATTAGGAAAAAAAAAAAAGCTGAACCCAATGAGAGAGTGAGATTTACTGAAAATCAACTAGTTTTTCCCTTAGGAACTTTTAGTGGTTTCATTATTATAAGAGCCAAAATACCTCAAAGGGGAGTGTTAAAATAACCAGAAACCAATGAATTGTTGAAAATCTTTCAAAAAAGTTCTAGAGTCTCTAGGTATCTTACCAGCTCAGGGAAAAGACTGGATGTTTCTTTTCTGAAGAAGCTAAAAATATGGGAGTTATGAACTACACTCATATATATTGCATATTTTGTTTGTTATTTGTCATTCAATTTTGTTTGAGAGTTTTTTGTTTTTGTTTTTGTTTTTGTTTTTTAAGATTTTATTTATTTACTTGACAGAGATCACGGCAGGGGGAGCCACAGGCAGAGAGAAAGGGAGAGGGAGAAGCAGGCTGCATTCTGAGCAGAGAGCCCAACATGGGGCTCAATCCCACATCCCAGGACTCTGGGATCATGACCTGAGCAGAAGGCAGAAGCTTAATGGACCTAGCCACCCAGGTGTCCCCGAGAGGTTTTTTTAAAGTGAGGGAGTCTGACTTGATCTTTTTCTTTATGCTTTTTGAATCATTGTCATGGATAAAATATTATTTATCCATTTATCTATCAATATACACTTGGGTTATTTCTAAATCTTGCCTATTATAAGTAGTGGTCAATGAACATGAGAGCACAGATACCTCTAAAAGGTAGCAATTTCATTTTCTTTGAACATATACCCAGCAGTTGGATTCTGGGATTATATACTAGTCTATTTTTAACTTTTTGAGAAAACTCCTACTGTTTTCCACGGTTTCTGTTACCAATTTACATTTGCACCAACAGTGCATAAGAGTTTCATTTTTTCCATATCCTTGCCGGCACTTGTTATCTTTCGTCTTCTACATAACAGCCATCCTAACGGACATGAGCTGATATGTTATTACAGTGTTGATGTGCACGACCTTGATGATTAGTGGAATTGAGCATCTTTTCCTATACCTCTATATTGGACATTTTATATGTCTTTTTTGGAAAAATGTGTATTCAGGTCTTTGTCCATTCAAATCAACAACTAATTTTTGTATTTTGATTTCATATCTTGCAACTTTACTGAATTATTCATCATTATTAGTTCTAAAATTTTGGTGAGTCATTAGTTTCCTATATACAAAATCATGTCGTCTTTCTAAAGAGATAATTTATCTTCTTACTTTCTGACTTCAATGTCTTTTATGTATTTTTCTTGCATAATTGCTCTGACTTGAACTTACAGTATTCTGTTAAAATGAAGTGATGAGAATGAGTACCCTGGTCTTTTTCCTGATCTTGGAGGAAAAGCTTCTAGCTTTTTGTCATTGAGTATGGTGTCAGTTGTGGGTTTGTCATATATGGCCTTTATTTATTGACATTAGTTTTTTTTAAGATTATATTTATTTATTTGAGAGAAAGAGAGAGCACAGGAGCATGAGAAGGGAGAAGGTCAGAGGGAGAAGCAGACTCCCCATGGAGCTGGGAGCCCGATGTGGGACTTGATCCTGGGACTCCGGGATCATGACCTGAACCGAAGGCAGTTGCTTAACCAACTGAACCACCCAGGTTCCCTGACATTAGTTTTTAAAAATTATTTTATAACTGCCACATAGATGGGGCCACTGGTGACCTATTATAGTATATTTAAAGAAAAGAAAGAAAAAAGAAGAGCCTCACGATAAGGCTCATCACCATGAGAATTCAGAACACTGATGAAGAGTAAATAGTAGAACTTCTGAAGAAAACACAACTCTAATATCAAAATTCCCCCAGAATTCTCTACAGCAACTTTAGAATCTAGAAGGAAATATTTAACACAATTTTATTATAACGGAGGAGGGTAAAGAAACATAAATTGACATAGGTTTATATATATCACTTAAATTAGTAAAGTGACACCAGCAGACAGTGCTTATAAGTGTATCTGTATAGATTTTTAGTGGCTGTTCTGAGTATTATTAGCTAGCAATTAAATTAGTAATTAAATTTTAAAAATTAAAGTTGAAAAAATTGTAGGGAGTCCAAAACAAGGTAGGTAAAAGAAAACAGAGAAACAAAAAATAGAACAAGCAGCAAAACAAAAATAAAATGGCAGACTTAAGCTCTAAAGTATTAATAATTACATGAAGTGTAATTTTATTAAATACACCAATAGAAAAAAAGAGATTAGCAGAGTAAATTTAAATACATACCCCGACTATCCATCCATAAAATAAACTCACTTCAAATATAACGACATAATCGAATTGAAACTAAAATAATGATGGAAAAAAGTATAATGTGCAAATATAATTTTAGAAAAGCTTGAGAGGTCGTCAAATAAAGTATCTTCAGAGCAAGTAAAATTACCAGAGACATTAAGGGATATAATATTACGATGAAAGGAATAACCCTTCAAGAAGACATAGCTATTCTAAATATGCACCAAGTATTAGAGCTGCAAAATATGAAACAATTTTATGTATATTCAGCTGCTAGTTTTATGCTATTTAACATAGATCATTATGAATTTAAAATTAATTATTGATTATGTACTGAATATTCAAATATTTACATAATTTTCCTCATGTTTTCATTATGTGATAGTGTTGTTTCTTTATCCTGGGTACTTGATTTTTAAAAAAAAACTAAAAGCAAAGCATCATTTTCAAAATCTCTAGTGGTAAGCTGTCACCTGATTTACAGTAGTTGCAAAATTCCTGGACAGTTAGAAAGCCTTTTCAGTAAAGGTACCAACTTCAGAAAATGATGTGAAAGAAGTGCTTTTAAGAGCTAAAAGCAATGGCTACATGGAACAAAAGGATGAATGGTGAGGGTTCTGTATGATGTTCATATTGAAGTTCTATTCTTTTATACTTCAGCAGATCAAATATGATGAGCCACTTGTTACTAAATAAAAGGATATAGGGCTTTCACTTTCACAAAGCCAAAGAATCCAATTGGTCTTTTTTTATAAGTACTACGAGGGATTAAATATTTGGATTGAAAAAAAAAAAAAGCAACATTCTAACTTCTGCCACCAGCTATGGGTTGTGGACTATTAATTCCCTAAATAAAAGACACCTAAAGGTGCTACCTTATTGTAACATCCCATTTTATCACCAAAGACTGCAAGGGATGAAGTTCTCTTACACAAAATCTGAATAAAGACACCTGAATTTTTTCTATTACCTCCTGATTTTGAATTTGTCAACTGAACAAGGCACACTGCCATTTCCCATTATTATTGCTCTGAGACTAAATTTCCTTAACTGTAATAATTTATTCTTTTAGGTTTAAGTTTTTAAATCTTAGAATTGATAGTCTATATATTATCTTTTATAAAACAATGTAGTACATATTACCAAACATTTTTGTAAAATATCAACGTTTTTGCCCTTTTTTATCTATTCCTCTGTCCTGCATCCTCTGTGACCTCCTTGATGATCCTTGAACACAACTTGTACCCTGAGTTACAAGTAAATATCGCTCTATTTCCTATACTCTATTTATAATTGCAGCTTGCTCCTCTTTCCAGTATTCCTGACCTCGCTTTCTTTGCATCCTGTCCTTCAAGACACTTAGCGTCTTCAATATAATATTTTATTTAGTATGTCCATTTTGCTAATTGCATATTTCCCAGGTAAGTTACATGAAGACAGAGGTGTTTATCTATCTCGTTCACAGATGTAGCGTTAAGTCTCCTCTGCAGTTCCTAGCTTATGATGGATAATCACAAGGTACATTTGAGTGAATTTTGTGGTAAAATATATTCATTTGTATGTATTATAGGAAAAGATACCATTCATTTCCCCACTTCTTATTTTGCATAATCTGCATCTGTCATTGTCTTCTGTAAAATAATGTGTTCAGTGTTTTCTTCTTTTACTCGACTTAGTAGTTTTTGTTGCTTGTCTTCCCATAAACTCTGCAAAAGAACAAAAGACTAACATAGTTTTCTTAAATATAAATAATAATATATATGGCCAAGTCACTTACAGTCTCTATCACCACTTCAAATGCTGTTTGAAATGATAGAGCTGTACTGTATATTTTTAGATCATTTGCAGATCTAAGTTTTGATAAGTCTGAAGTACTTTACATTTATATATACATTTATATGTAATGAAAACCTTATAAATATATTATATATAATTATAGTATGTAAATATGTACCTGTATTTACGATTTTGATTAAAATACTTATTAAAATATCTTCATAGGAGAACCATTTCATCCACAGCATTGTACTGGATATCTATTTGAGAAGAAATGTTTAAGTATGCTCCTATTCATAAACTCAGCATATATGTATTGAGAACCTATAAAGTACTGGCATTAGACTAAGGTACAGAAGAATATAAAACAAGCAAGATTGATGTCCTCATGAAACTTCATTTGGAGGCATTAAAATAAAAATATTTGGAAATAAAAAATGGAAATTTCATTATAATCGTATAAAATACAGATAATGTATAGTTAACTGTGTTATAAAATTTTTTTCAAAGTAGAAATGCCTAAAACTAATGTGTCTAAGGAGATATACTATTTTTTAAAAAGATTTTATTTATTTATTTGAGAGAGAGAGAACAAGTGGTAGGAGAGGGCAGAGGGAGCGAGAAAGAGAGAGAGAGAGAGAGAAGCTGACAAACCCGATGCAGTGTTTTTACTTCTTTACAGATAGTCTAGTGGTTATGTATTCACTTTAAAGTTTCTTTTTGAGGTTGCACTATTGTGCTGTCTGCTGTCCAATGCCTAAAAGCAATTATTTCATATATTTTGTTCAGTTTCGTATTTGATTATACATTGAGAATTTTTGAAGTACCAATTATTCCATCATAGCCCAAAGAAGGAGTATCCACTTTTTCATAAAATAAAATTTTATGTGATATTGCCTTTGTAGAATAAAAGTGTACAATATTTGAAAAATATTTAGAAACTACTCAGTAGACATGAAGAAACCATGTTATTCTGAAAAAGTAAAGCCACATAAAGTACATATAGGTTCATAGAAAGGTCATCTGGGAAAGGAGAGATCTAGTAAGAGACCATTTATGAAGCTGTTGAAGTTATATAGACAAGCAGTGATCAAGAAGTGAAAAACGACAGTAGTTGTAGGAATGAAATGTAATAGAATGTTCAATATTGTTAAATGAAAATGTAATATAATTTGTCATTTCCAGCATATTTAAGCATTTGTAGCATACAAATGCTTCTAGGTATTCTGAAATACCTAGAGCACAAACTATGTTGTCCTAAAACTATTTATTTTAGGGGTGCCTGGGTGGCTCAGTGGGTTAAAGCCTCTGCTTTCGGCTCAGGTCATGATCTCAGCGTCCTGGGATCGAGGCCCGCATCAGGCTCTCTGCTCAGCGGGGAGCCTGCTTCCTCCTCTCCCTGTCTCTCTGTCTGCCTCTCTGCCTACTTGTAATCTCTCTCTCTGTGTCAAATAAATAAATAAAATCTTAAAAAACAACAACAACAACAAACTTTATTTTAACAGTCTGGAATTTTAAACCCAACTCGTAACAGTGACAGTTCTAAAATCTCTTTGGGTTCCAAAATTGTTAAAAATGTTTCCTCCGTCCTTATGCTATTCCATGAATCTATATATTGCAATTTCTCTTTATAAGCTAATTAGAGAAGTAAAATTTACAGAGGACAGAGGTCAAATCAATGCAGTAGAACACTACAATTTGTTTCGCTGGATCGTATGAGTGAGTTGTGGTCAAGAGTGAGAAAATTATGGTTAAAACTATTTTAAGTAACAGATGAACACCCAGAGGATCAGAACTTTAGATAAGACACTCTACTTAGGTAAGCAAGTGAGCAGGTCATTGAACAGTACGTAATTAAGGTTATGGGCTACAGATATTGACAAATTAAGATATAAGCTCATTAGTTTCTGAGAAATTACAGATCAGGGCTCATGACTTGGTTTTTCTCCAGATACTATCACAATACCCAATTCATAGTCGGAATGTAGTATGTTGTTACTTGTTATCAAATGAATGCCCTTCCTCTTCTAAAGAAAAACAAAAGGTCTGGGAGGGATGCAAATCACGGTTTGAGAAAAGGCTCACATTTTCCTAATAGCTCTTCTACTTACTGAATATTCATGTAACAAGTACTAAATTGGTTGGATTATATTTGGATTATATTTGGAATTACTCAAAACTTGTTCATGCGAACTTGTCATAGCCATTCTCAGTCAAAATTATCCTTTCAGATGATAAAGTTTCGTGTTTGTTTGAATGAAAAGGATTCTTCTTTGGAATAGCTTCTTTGGAATAAGCCTGGAAGTACTAGATCAGTGAATTCATGATCATGAGCCCATTCCTGAATCTTTTTTCCTGTAAAGTAGATGCCCTGCATTTATGCAAGTTTAAGTGTAATGATGCCAATATGTCAAGTAAATCCTTGGATATGCTGAGATTGTGCTGTAGTAAACATGTACATATACCCAGATACATAGCAAACAAACCACTGGTCCTTGATCACCAGTCTACTGTTGGCTTCCTCAAGAGATGGTGCCATAGCCTGCCATTGGTTTCTGTTCCTAGCAGGTTTAACACTGGGCTTAGCAATAGCTAGACTAACATTGGTGGTATGAGAGTATGAGTCAATGCTGCTGAACCCTGAAATTGCCTTCATGGCTGCCACTATGGCCACTTCATGGGCCTGCTATGCCAGGCTGGCACTTGCCAATTACAAAGGATTATGAAAGCCCCTTCACTGGCTCGTTTTGGCCTCTTTTTGGATTGGTTCCTTTTCAGAGGTGGATGCATTCTAGTTAAATCTGATATGTAACATATTTATATATAACTTGCCTATATATTGAACTTTTTCCCCCCTCAATATTACAACATTTTATCCCTCCAGGATCCTGAACAGCTTCTCAGTCTTTCGCTACTGCCCATGAATCTATTTTTATTCTCTCCAGGGCCACTACTCTGTCCATGCAAAGTGGATGGCCATGTTCACAGTCTGAAGTTATGCCCATCAAGAAGATTTACCTTTGTCACTATTTTTCAAGGCTAACCATTATAGTAGTATTATATAATAGCTATTGATTTTGACTTGCACCCTCATGCCGAAACAAACCATCAATAAACCAAACTAAGGATTTCTTATCCTCTTTTTTTTAAAAAAAGATTTATTTCTTTATTTTTAGAGAGAGACACAGAGAAAGAGTATGTGCCCACACATGAGTGAGGGAGGGGCAGAGGGAGAGGGAAAGAATCTCAAGCAGATGCCCTGCTGAGTGTGGAGCCTGATGCAGAACTTGATCTCAGGATCCTGAAACCATGACCTGAGATCAAGATCTGAGCTGAAATCAAGAGGCTGATGAGGGCGCCTGGGTGGCTCAGTGGGTTAAAGCCTCTGCTTTCGGCCCAGGTCATGATCTCAGGGTCCTGGGATCGAGGCCCGCATCGGGCTCTCTGCTTGGCAGGGAGCCTGCTTCCCCCTCTCTCTCTCTCTCTGCCTGCCTCTCTGCCTCCTTGTGATCTCTCTCCCTCTGTGAAATAAATAAATAAAATCTTAAAAAAAAAAAAAAAAGAGGCTGATGGTTAACCAACTCAGCCACCCAGGCACCCCTCTTATCCTCTTTTATCTGGTCATAAGAGATCCCCATAGACACAAGGTGAAGAAAAGACACTGATGCAACAATGATAGGTATCATGGGCATGGCTTCTTACACATATATTCGACTTGTGTACTCTATCACTAATTGTAATACATTCCAGATATACCACGTCACTCATGTATCAATGAGTCACTTCGGTGATGTTTATGAACTATGCAGGTAGTCCATATCTTATCTGACTAAATTATGACCAAGTTGGTAGAGCTAACATAGCCCTTGAACAAAACTATGACTATATGTTTTATTTATTCCACGTGAATGTGAACTAGTTTTAATTATCTTTTCTTAGAGGGATAGAAAAGAGCACATTTTCCAGATCAGCCACACATCCTATGACTGAGCCTATATTAAATTTTAGCAAAGGTATTTGATATTTGGGCTACTATTAGGTTGAATTTGGCAGAAGTATAGTCATCATCCAGCACCCATCCTATTTCTATAGGAGTTAGAATTGGTGAATCAAAGGAGATAGGATGAGCACCACTCTTCCAGTTTCTTCTAAATTATTGAGGTTAGGTAGCATTAGTATTTTCTAAGCCACCTGAATGCAATATAAAAGTTTTGCATTACTTTCTTGTGCAGGGAAGAGTACTTTCTGAACACTTCCCCTAAAATTTCCTACCAAGATAATTCTTCCTCAATGGACTAAAGAAACATAGTGGTAAAATGGCAACCAGATCACCAGTGCAAGCTCTGTAACCAGCCCTTGGCCAGGAACTATTTCTAATCTCCCTTCTCCACATCTATCCCACATATACTCCATTTCTAATAGGGAAGGGGCACAATGACGTGATAATGCTTTGGTCTCCTGATGTGTCAACACAGATCCTGTTTCTAACATCTCTCAACATGTCTGGTAATCTACTCACCAGTCTACAGTTACCAGAGGAAATGACCAAGGGTCTCTTTAGTGTAGGATTAGTATATCCATTTTGTGTATATTTAAGTATGGTTTTGCATGGCCTTTTCTCCTGCGTATCTCACTATCTCTTCTGGCAATGGTTTCTAAGTCTGATAACTGGCTTAGCTCTAGAATCTTGGCAAGGGGACCAAATGGACCAAATGTTATCTGTCCCTTGATCTTCCATTCTTGATTTCCTCCTTTGCCACAAGTTGAATAGCAAATTTGTTGACTGCCCACCTGTGTTTTCCCTGGGGAGCCTGTGTTCCATAACCATATGGTTGTGAAACGTATTCATCACCCTTTTCATATTACAACCTCTCACTACCTTGCTACCACTCAAACCTTGCCAGTCATCATTATGGTTGGTTGTAACCACTTCTCTTCTGGTGGTGAAACACTTTTGCCTGGCCTCTATTTTCTTGTTATTAGTAAGACAAGTTCTTTTCTTTTCTTTCCTTTTCCTTTTCCCTTTCCCTTCCTTTCTTCTCTTCTCTTCACTAGGGCAGCTGCTTTCTTCTGGAAACAATTTTTGAAGGGACAGTGAGAAGGCAGAAGATGGAGGGGAAGCAATGTGTGTGTGGTTCTGGCTCTTGCTAGTGAGCCAAATTCTGTATCCGTTTCTCCTACTCTCATCCGTGGTATGAGAAAGAATGAGCTTCTTGCCATTGCACTGCTTAGAGCTTTGGTCTTCCTTTGGGTCATTATGATTTTGTGAGCCTTGTGACTGCTTGTAATATATCCAATCTAGCATGTCTCTTGTTTCACTATCTATGAGGCAATTCTGGCATTTTATCTTTATTCAGTGTGGACCATCAATTTTCCATGGTATGGGGGCATTATACAAATTAGTTTGACCAACTTCTGGGGTCCTTTCCAGGAATTCAGATCCTGTAATTTTGGATAACACTCCCAAGTCCAGTTTTATATTCCAACTCTCTTGATAAGCACCCTCAGAATCTAGTTTAATGTTTAAGGTTATAAATGACAGTGTCTTGTACTTTCTTTGTATATAATCCATTTCTCCTTTATGAGGACCAACACATCCCCAGATGGGAAATTCAATAGAATTAACCCTGTTTACACCTATTGGTCAAGGCATGAGATGGCAGTAGATCCTAAGGTGAACTGTGGTGGTTTTCTACTGTGTCAATTTACCTAAGAAGAAATCTTCTCTTATGTTATATGTATATATTTTTAAAAATGTTTCTTTATTAGAGCAAGGTTCCTGACCATAGAATAATGTATTTATTAAACATAAACCTGTGCAAGAACTACTATATACTATCCATCTAGACAGGTTTTGGTTACACTGTACCTTTTGATGAAATAGTCCAACTGATAAAGTTTTATATGTCAAAAAGCTTTGAATTTGATCAAACTGTCCATTAATTCATCTCTGAAAAAGTTAAGTGGCATCTAATTTTAGCTACTATATTCTACAGCATCAAAAAGTTTATACTTAGGTAGTTTCTCAAAATGTTATTCTATGCTCAATAGCATTTAGCCAGAAGAGCAGAGTCCATCATATCTTCCAAATTCACATAGATGGGTCTCATTTGAGAATGCATGCTAAAGAACTAGTACTTAGAGATAAGAGTATTTCTAACCTGAGTTTCTTATAGTCAACACAGACTTCTTGCCATGAATCCCTGTCTTCTTGCCCACATTTTATAGGGCCAAGGAAGATATGCCAACAGTTGCCCTTGTGTAACCTGGAATCACCAGATCTGTCTGATGGTGAAGGCTGACACTATTATCAGGTAAATAAAGCCCCATTTAAAAAAAAATGCCAATTTGAGATACAAATCAAGGATGGATACAATATACTTAGAACTGACTTTTGATCAATTTGGTATCCTGAATGATGTGAAAGTTTCTAGAAATTGATGGCAAGTTGTACCCATGATGATTCCCAGCTGAGGAAACATTAGTCCAGTGATTCAAATCCCTTTACTCCATCCATAACCCTGAGGTCATCCTGCAAAGTGGGTATCAAAAAATACAGAGTTAGGGTAACAAAGTTCGACAATATGTTATACAAGCCAAATTTGGAAAGACATATTATATATATCTGCTTTGAGAGAAAAGCATCAAATTCTTTGTGTATACATTTCGTAGTTTTATTGTAACAAAGCATCTGGTACCCTTCTAATGTTTAAAACTAAGCATTCTTTCCTATCCAGTGAAACATAAAGAAAATTAAAAATAAATAGGAACAAAATTACAATAGAGTCCTACAGCTTCTGCTGATTCTTCCATTGAGTGGCAAGGCTCAAGTCACCATTAGGAGAAAATTTTATTTCAAAAGTGTCATCTTAACCTGCAAGGATGTCTGTTAAACATCACAACTGAACATGCCAAAGGAAGAACAATGTTGTCAAAATGCCCACTAACTCACCCAACCATCTCAAACCCAGCCTTTACTGATCTTCTATAGTCCCAGTTTTTAATGTTTTTTCCTTTCTTTTTTAATCAAGAGAAAGTAGACATACATGTTGGCAAGTGCTAACTGTCCATTTTCACATACTGAGACAGTGTAAGTCTGAGCCTAATACACAGAGGAAAGAGGAAAAAAGAATTCAATGCACTACTACACAGGGGCCTAGTACCCTTCAGGTTCCACAGAAATAAGGAAGCATAGGGTTTTCTTTTTTTCCCCAAAGAGCAGGGAGATGTTGATTCCATAGTTTTTATTGACACTGGAAGGTACAAAAATGAATTTGGAACAGAAAAGGGTAGAGATTCTTTTCCCACTATATTCTGCTCAAGGTATATTTCCCCACCCCCAAATAAGTTGAGAACCACGGTATAAAGGAAATTCTTGCCTCAAAAACCTCAAAACAGGGTCAGAAGGCACAAGAAGAAAGCAAGAAAGAAGGGAAGAAAGAAACAACTGCAACTTGTTCCCAGGGATTGGAAAATTTTAAAAAGTAAGGTTGGAATCCATCAGTGTTCATTAGTCATCTCCTTCATCATCCTCTCTACCCTCTCCCATCATCATCTTCATCTTCTTTAACTTCATCTTCATCCCCTTTTCATCAGTATCTTCCAATCCTTTTTCTTCATTATCATTTTCTTCTCCTTTCTCTTATTAATCATCCATGTCAGAAACTATACTGTAATGGATTTGGCCAAATATCATCTTTGATGACCTCTCCTAACACATTTGCAGCTGCATCAGAATGGCCAGTAAATCTGGTTAAGAAATGCTCTGGTTCCTTATGCTGTCTCTCCTGCTGGCTTTATTTTGTGTATGACTTGAACATTTCAGTAAATACTTTCCGAATTTACATTTGATTTCAGTGACTTTGAAGATGGATTACTACTGTCATTCATGAAATTCTTTGTAGAGAACTTTGTTTTGGAAACAAGGGTTTTCATCAAAACAAAAATTGATTCTGTAACCTGATTTAATATCTTCAAATTCTGTGACTTCAACTCTTGTTAAATAATGCTGCTTCATCCTCCTCCCCAAGCAGGCAGACACTTGTGGATGGTGGACAAATGTGATTCCAGCCAAATTTCGGATGATCGTGCTCAATTCAGACTCTTCTGAAAAAATGGTTGGCAGAGTTTGCTAGGTTTTTGTTCTGCTTTCAAAATCTCCTCACTGGCCTGTTCATTAAGTCTGTTTCATTTGTGCCTAATCACGTGCCTCTTTCTGTTCTTTTTCTGAGGTCTCGATTCCACCGTGGTTGGAGTGGAGCTCCTTCGAAGGGAGCTGGTGCCTACGTGGGGCTATTCCTCCGGGGGGTTGAGAGGAGTGCAGCAGGGAGGGGAGGAGCAGGGGCGCTGAAGCCCGCACCAGCTTTCCCCGCTCAGCGGTGCAGGCGAGCGGGCTGGGCCCCGCCTCCTCCCGGCGCTGGCTGCGCGCTCCGCCCTCTCTTCAGCCGCGCAGGCTCAAGGGCGGGCGTCACGTGCCGCCAGCCTGCTGCCTGCTTTCGGAGGCTCGGTGGTGGCAAGGCTGTGGCCGGCGGGTGTTTAGCTCTTCTCCTCGCTCCCCGGGCTCCAGGTCTCTTTTCGCCTCCTGGGAGCCACCGCCTCTTCACATCCGCAGTAGCCAGTATCTTAAAGTAGGTATTATTTTTCTCAATTTTGAAAATTAAGTGATAGTTTTTGTCTTTATTGGAGTAAGAAAACTTAAGAGGTACCCCCTCTGAACAAATTTTAAAACGTGTGCACTACTGTGTTGTTCATTATAGGCATGACATTGTACGGTACATCTCTAGAACTTTCTATCTTGAATAAATGAAACTTTGTACTGTTTGAGCAGAACTCTCCGTATCCTTCTGGACAGCCCTTAGAAACCACCATTTGTTTCTGTTTGGCCATTTTTTAAAAAAGACTGTTATTTGAGAGAGAGAGAGAGACAGAGTGAGAACACGAGCGGGGTGAGGGACAGAGGGAGAGGCAGACTCTCCGCTGAGGAGGGAGCCCAATATGGGGCTGGATCCTGGGACTCCAGGATCATGATCGGAGGGGAAGGCAGACGCTTAACTGGCGAAGCCACCCAGGTGCCCCAGAGTTTGGCCATTTTCATACTTAATATAGGTGAGATCATTCTCGATTTGCCCTCCTGTGCCTGGCTAATTTCACTTAGCATAATGGCCAGTTGGTTCATGCATGTTATTGCAAATAGCAGAATTTCATTCTTGTTTAAAGCTGAGTCATATTATTTTGCAAGTAAACACCTCATTTTCTTTATCCATCAATCTTTCAATGGTGTCGAAAGTTCAAACAGCAGAAGTAAGACCAGTGAATCACCAAAGTAGCAATTTGTCGAAGTTTATTATGCACACACCAAAAAGATAGTTTGTGAACTAGGAGCACTGAAGCCAAATCATAGAAAAAAATTCAGGGATATATTGTTATAAAGTGGCTTATATAGTGAGAAGGCATTAAATGTTTATTCTTTACAGAGATTGGTTACAATATTTAAATTTTCCTAAATGATAGGTAATTGGTCAGTAGTTATTTCATACTAACCTTGGGAGACAGTGTAAGTTTTGTTTATGATTTCCAGAAGCATAAATAAGAAATGACTAGGGTCAAGCTAGTTTTGCAAAATAAGTTTAATTATACATTGTATAACTAAACTGGTTTTATCTGCTCAGAGAGTATTCAGTGTTGGTGTGTGTTTGTTTGATTTTAAAAGTGGAAATTTAGGTTGTTTCCATAGGTTGGTTATTATAAATAATGCTGCAATAACCATGGGAGTGCAGTGCTTTATTTCAGTTCTTTTGGATACATACCCTACTTCTGAAGGATTGCTAGAGCTAATGATAGTTCCATTTTTGATTGTTTTTTTTTTCCAGGAAGCATCATGTGGCCTTACCATTTTATAGTCCACCAGCAGTATTTAGAGTTACAGTTTCTCCACATCCTCACCAATGCTTGTTATTTTTTATTTTTATTTTTGATAATAACCATCCTAACAGTTGTGAAGTGACATCTCATTATGATGTCAACTGCCATTTCTCTGATGATTAATCATATTGAGCTGCTTTTTACATGCTTGTTGGCCATTTGTGTATCTTTTGCAGAGAAATGTCTATTAAGGTTCTTTGTTCATTTTTTAAATCAAGCTATTTGGCTAGTTCTTTTTTGTTGTTTTGGGGGATTTCTTCTGGTGTTTTGTTTTGTTTTGTTTTGTTTTGCTATTGAGTTGAACATCTTCTTTATGTATTTTGAACAGTAACCCCATGGCAGATAAATGACTTGCAAATATTTTCTTCCATTCCATAGGTTGTCCTTTCATTGTGCTTATGGTTTTCTTTTTGGGGTCGAAGCGTTTTGCTTTGCTATAATCTCATTTGTGTATTTTTGCTTCTAATGTCTGTTCTTTTGGTGTCATATCCAAGAAATCATTGCCAACAGGACCAATGCCTTAAAGCTTTTGCTTTATGTTTTCTTCCAGAAGGTTTATACTTACAGGTTTAATGTTTAAATCTTTAAGCCATTTGATTTGGTTTTTGTGTATGGTATAAAACATCAGTTCATTCTTTCATATATGGATATACAGTTTTCCCAGCACTATTTGTTGAAGAGACTATCCTTTTTTTTTTTTTTTTGGTTAAAGATTTTATTTATTTATTTGACAGAGAGGAAGAGATCACAAGTAGGCAGAGAGGCAGGCAGAGAGAGAGGGGGAAGCAGGCTCCCTGCCGAGCAGAGAGCCTGATGCCGGCCTCGATCCCAGGACCCTGAGATCATGACCTGAGCTGAAGGTAGAAGCTTTAACCCACTGAGCCACCCAGGTGCCCCAGATTGAGATTTTTTTTTTTTTAATGTGGACATTTATTGCTAAAAAATTCCTTCTTAGTACTACTGTATCCCGTATATTTTGGTATGTAATACTTTGTTTTCATTTGTCTTGGGATATCTTCTAATTTTCCTTATGATTTCTTCTTTGAACCATTTGTTCAAGAGTGTGTAGTTTAATTTTCACATATTTTGAATTTTCAAGTTTTTCTTCTGTTGATTTCTAGCCTCATTTGATGGTAGGTGGAGAAAGATTCTTGCTGCGATTTCCGTCTTCATACATTTGTTAAAACTTTGTTTTTAACCTATCATGTGATCTATACTGAAGAATGTTCTATGTGCATTTGAAAAGACTGTATATGCTCCTGCCATTGGGTAGAATATTCTGAGTATGTCTGTTAGGTCCATTTGATCTGTAATGTTGTTCAGATCCACTGGGTCCTTACTGACTTTCTGTCTGCATGTTCTATGCATTATTGAAAGTATATCGAAGTCTTCTAATATTATTGTGTGGCTGTCTCTTTCTCTTTTCATTTTTGGTAATGTCTGCTTTATATATTTAGGTATTTTGATGTTGAGTGTGTATATATTTATAATTGTTTCATCTTCCTGGTGAATTGACCTTTTTATCATTATATAATGTTCTTTGTCTCTTGTGGCAGTTTTTGTTTTAACTAATTATTTTCTGATAGAAGTATAGCCACTGTTGCTTTCATTTGTTTACAGTATTAATGGAATTATTTATAAGTGTTGAATTTAACATATTTCTACCCTTGGGTTTTGGAAAATGTCAAGCTAAGGCAGAAATCACAAGGAAAAAGAGATATTAAGTAGATTGAGACAATGTGATAAATTAAGGATTAGAGAAATATCAAATTGAGTGGAATAGGCAAAGTAATCATGATGGAAAAGATCAAGGTAGCATACAAGAAAAAATACTACTTTATAGACGAAAGGATAAAATAGCTCAATGGGGAAATGCATTAAACTTCTATTATCATTTTGATTAAAAATCATATCTATTTATCTTTTCTTTGGCTCTTTACCTTGACATTTAATTTAGCATAAGTTTAAAAAAGTAATGCCAGTATGGAAACTGACAGCTACTTTTTTGCTTATGTTGTCAGAATCCGAAAAGCTCTGTTGTGAAATATCATGTAGAACCCCTTTGGAGAATTCTGTCTTCATATGGCTTATTTATGTTTGTGCATGCTTTGAGTTAACAAATATTCAGTACACACACATGCACTGAATAGATGCATTATCATGAAACAGCAAAATTATTCCTACTGTTGTTACTGGCTTCAAATGGACACTATACAAATTTTTATAATAGCCCCATTGATATTTTAGTAAACTTGCTTATTTGAATACATTTATGTGTCCAGCTACCCGTAAAGTATACTGTATTTTTCTGGAGGGAAAGACCTAAGTTCCATCATTATTGTTTTCTTAGAAATGTCAGAATACTGCTAAATCAATGAGTTTTTATTAAATGAATGAAAAGAAGAGTGAAATTTTAGTGTGCTAAAAGTTTTGCCTTTTGTAATTTTCTTAAACTTTCTTATAATGCATGGTTATTTTAAGTGGGTTTCACACTAGAATGAAAATCATTTAGCCTAGGCAAGAAAATAAAAATTCAGTCCAAAGGTAGAAGGAAATTAAATATTCATTTCACAGCTATAACATCAGTTGGGTTATCAGACTGGGGTAGTATTGAAGTGGGTAAAACACAGCATTTTCCTCAGGTATTTTCAAAATATGTATGCTTTTTAAATTTGCTTTTCAACTATCTCTTTTTCCTGTATACTAACCTAGAGCAACATATTCTTGTTGGCTGAATTGATATTTATATTTATATTCTTGAATAATTTAGGAGACAAGGAGGTAGACATTTTAAGGTACTTGTATATCATATTCTCAAGAATGAAAGAGAAAAACAAATGAAGTGGTAAAGAGAAAATAAAACTTCCCAAATATTTTCAGATTTTCATGTAGACTTATATTTTTAGAAAAGAGAAATGAGTTTTTTTTTTTTAAAGATTTTATTTATTTATTTCACAGAGGGAGAGAGATCACAAGGAGGCAGAGAGGCAGGCAGAGAGAGAGAGGGGGAAGCAGGCTCCCCGCCGAGCAGGGAGCCCGATGCGGGCCTCGATCCCAGGACCCTGAGATCATGACCTGAGCCGAAAGCAGAGGCTTTAACCCACTGAGCCACCCAGGCGCCCGAGAAATGAGTTTTTATGTTGAAATAAAACAGCAATGGTATTGTAATGTTTAAAATAGACCAGATGTTTATTTTGTTGGTTTTATTAAAATTTGATTACTCATGGATGTTATCACTGGCTAATTTGGCTTTCTATTCTATGAAAAAAAATTTTAAACAAACTGCAATTTTCTGTAGAGATTTTGCAAATTGCTGAAAGTCATCTTCTCTCTAGAGACCTTGTCTTATCACAGCACATCAACTGAAAGTGCAAATATCTAATACACTAAGCTCTCTACAACTATACAGCCTCAGCACTGCTAAGTATGGGGTAATTTGTTAGAGAAATGAAGGGAGAATTTAGAGAACTCAGTTGGGATATCATTTGGCCTAGGACCCATCATTCAGTTCACTGAAATATTTTTGTTTTTTTTTAATAGGAGGTGGTCTTCAAACTCCTTTTTTTTTAATATATAGATTTTATGTATTTATTTGAGAGACAGACAGAAAGCATGAGAGATAGCAAGCAGGAGCTGGGGTAGGGGGTTGGGAAGGGCAGAGGGAGAGTGAGAAGCAGGCTCCCTGCTGAGTGTAGAGCAGGGAGGCACCAGGCTGGATCCTAGGACTCTGGGATCATGACCTGAGCTGAAGGCAGACGCTTAACCAGCTGAGCCACCCAGGTACCCCTCACTGAAATTTTTTTTTTTTAAATACATTCAACAATAAATGTAATGAAGGATATATAGTTTTATAATTGCAAATGACTGACAACATAAAATGTCTCTGGTGAATAGTCTTTTTACATTGAAGATACTTTCTATCTGAATGATTTTAGGGTTTATATATGAAATATTACAATCTTGATTAGTTACCATTCAATTTTTAAAAAATAAAATTTAAATTTATTCTATGTGTGTTTGCTGGCCATTTGAAAAATATGTGCAGAATACAAAATTAGGAAAGCAAATAATGATATATATCATTTTAGGTTTATTGAGTTAATGGTCAGGTTACTCTGATTTAGTTTAAGCGGTATGTAAAGTTGGGAAGAAGGCATGGGCAATAAATTGTGGTAACTTTGGGTCAACTTCAGTTTTTAGTTTAGTGGTAGCTACCCATACCCCATCCTGTAGCCCTGTAGCAGGCAGATGTGCATTTGTTCCTGGAGGAGCTTTTCACAGATTGTAAAAGCCAGAGTAAGCAATAAGGATCTTATTCTCTAAATATTGGTGATCTGTGTTCTGATTGCTGATATGACACTTAGGATCTCAGAGGTATAGACAAATAGGCAGGGGGCAATTGTTACTGTGTCTCCCCATATTCTTATAAGCCCTTTCCCCTCCAAGTAAGTTAACACCTAGGGAATTTAAAGAATCAGTGCCTTTTCTCCCCTTCTTTTTGCTCTTCGTTCCCTTTTGGGAGCTATACATTGATGACTAGGATATTCAAAGACAACTGCATATCCAGGAGAAATTAGAAAGTCAGCAGGTAGGTCCAGGGAAAGGTGCTATCTCTGAAAAGATGCCTTAGGGCTAATTCTCAGCACCAAGACAGCCTACATTACTAAAATCAAAAGAAACAAAACTTAGCAAACCCTGGGGGAGGGAGATAATCTGATTTCCTGATTTATCATATTTATTGAATCAAATATCTAATCTTCAGTTCAAAGAAATCATAAACATATAAAGAAACAGGGTAGTATGTACCATTCAAAGGGGGAAAGATCAACAGAAATTGTATATGAGAAAAACTTGATGGCAGAATTTCTAGACAGACTGTAAAACAACTGTCTTACCGATGCTTAAAAATTAAGGAAGAGATGGAGAATGTCAATAAAATAATGTATGATAAAATAGAAATATCAAAAAATAGAAATATCAATAAAGATAAAACTTAAAAAGACATGAAAAAGAAATTCTGAATTGGGAAAGTACAATAACTGAAATGAAAAATTCACTAGAGGGGTTAATGGGCTCATGTAAGCAGGTAGAAGAATCAGGAACACAAAGATGGCCCAATTCAAATTATTGATTCTGAGGAATAGAAAAATGAAAAAAAGTGAGCAGAGTTTATCAAATGGATCAACATTTTTTTTAGTGGGAGTCTTAGAGGAGAATGGAAAGAGAAGAAAGAGAGAATATTTGAAGAAACAGTAGCAGATCATTTTCCATATTTGATGAGATATATGAATGTAAACATCCAAAAAGGTCTACAGACTTCCAAGTATGATGAACTCAAAGATGCCCACACCAAGACACTTTATAATCAAAATTTCAAAAGCCACAGGTAAAGAGGCTATCTTAAAAGCATAAAGAGAGAAGTGACTCATCCCATACAGGGGATCCTCAATAAGATTAACAGAGTGTTCTCATCAGAAATTTTGGAGGGCTGAAGATAGTGGGCTGATTTTAAAAGAAAATAAAAGCTGTCAACCAAAAATCCTATATCCAGAAAGTTGTTCTTCAAAAATGAGGAAGAAATTAATAGTTTCCAGGTAAACAAAAGCAGAGGGAGTCCATTTTACCAGATGTGCTCTATAGAAATATTAAATGGAGGCTTGCAGGTTTAAGTGAAAGGGCATTAAGTGGTAAGTCAAAGTGATATGAGGATATGTAGATTGCAGTAAAAGTAAATACATGGATAATTATCAACTAGTTTTGTAACTTTGGTTTGTAATTCCACATTTTGTTTTCTACATAAGAGACTAATGCTTTTGAAAATTATTATTAGCTTGTGTTATTAGACACACTATGTATGACGATATAATTTTGTGACAACAACTGAAGTAGGTGGGACAGAATTATAAAAGAACAGTTTTTTTATGTTATTGAGATTATATGAATTAAAATTAGCATGTTGTGACTCCAGGATGTTAAATGTAATTCCCATTGTAACACACACACACACACACACACACACACACACACACACACACACAGCTACAGAGTATACATAGAAGGAAACGAGAAGGGAATGAAAACATTTCACTGTAAAAAAAAACTAAGCAGAAGACAGTAATTCAAAGAGTGAGGGACAAAAAAACTGTGAGACAAATAGAAAACAAATAGCAAAATGACAGGAGTAAACAAACCCCTCCTTATCTGTAATTACTTTAATATAAGTGGTTTAAGCTCCAATAAAAATACAGATTGGCATAATATATTTAAAAAAACAACCACCATGATTTAATTACATGTTATCTATAGGACACTCTCTTTAAATCCAAAGACATATGATTTGAAAGTAAATGAATGGAAAAAGATATTAATACAAACAATACAAACATTTATAAAGAGAGCAGAAGTGGCTATATTAATACATACAAATAGACTTTATATTAAGAAAGCTCATAAGAGACAAAAAAGGATATTTGTGTTAATAAATGGTCAGTGCATCAGGAGGGTGTTATAAATATTTATGTGCCTAATAACAGACCTTCAGAATATATGAAGCAAAGATGGATAGAAATGTAGGAGAAAATAGACAAAAATATCAGTAATAATATTTGGAAACTTAATATCCCACTATCAGTGAATAGAATAACCAGATAAAAGATAAGTAAGGTCATAGAGGATTTGATAAACAGACCTCACAGACATATGCAGGACACTCTGCATAAACAGCAGCAATGTAATACAAATTCTGCTCAAGTACATATGGGTTTTATTAATAGGATATAACATTTTGGCCATAAATTAAGTCTCAGTAGATCTAAAAAGAGAGATATCCAAAGTATCATCTCTGACCATAACAGGATAAAGTTAGAAATCAGTTACAGATGAAAAACTGGAAAATATACAAATTTGAGGAAATTAAACAACACACTCTTAAATAAATCAACGGGTCCAGGAAAAAAATAATGAAAAATTAAAAAATAAAGAGAGACAAATGAAAATGAGAACACAGCATCCCAAAACTTACAGGACAGAAAAAGCAGTACCAAAGAGAAAATTTATAAAAGCTCAAATTAAAAAAGAAGACAGGTCTTAAATCAACGACCTATCTTTATAACCTGTGGAACTAAAGGAAGAGGAACAAACTAAACACAAAGATAGAAATAAGAAATAATAAAAATTGGAGCAGACTAAAAGAGAAAAGACAATAGAAAAAATAAACAAAACCAAAAATTATTTCTTAAAACATATCAGCAAAATTGACAAATCTTTACTTAGACTAAGGACAAAAAGGAACACTTAAATTACTAAAATCAGAAGTGAAAGTGGAGACATTACCACCAATTCTACAGAAATAGAAAAATTAAGAGATTATTCTCAATAATAGAGAGACAAAAAATCAGATGACCTTGATGAAATGGACAAATTTCTGTAAATACAAAACCAACCAAGAAAAACCTGAAGGTTCATACTTTCTTATTTTAAAGCTATGGTGATCAAAACAATGTAGTATTGGGCCCAGAATTAACCCTTGCATATGGCCAAATAATTTTTGGTAAGGGTACCAAGACGGAAAAAGGACAGTCTCTTCTACCAATGATGCTGGGGAAACCTGGACATCCACATGTAGGAGAAACAAGTTGGATCCTTACTTAAAGCCACATACAAAAATTAAAATGAAGCCAAAGCCCTATATGTAAACCTAAAACTATGAAATTCTTGGAAGAAAACATAGGGAAAAGTTTCACAGCATTGGGTTTAGTAATGATTTCTTAGATTTGTCGGCAGAGGCAATAAAAGAAAAAAATAGACAAATTGGACTTAATGAAAATTTAAAGCAGATACTATCAACAGAGTAAAAGGTAACCTACATAATGGAGAGAATATTTGCAAATCATGTATCTGATTTTACTATCCAGAATATATAGAAACTCCTAAAATTCAACAACAGAAAATCAAACACCTGCATTAAAAAATGGACAAAGTACTTGACTATAAATTTCTCCAAGGAAGATATGCAACTACACAGTGAGCACATGAAAAGATGCTCAATGTCACTAATTATTAGGGAAATGATAATGAAGACTAGTGAGATACTACTTCACACCCATTAGGATCACTACAACGAAAAAACAGAAAATAAAATTTGGCGAGGATTTGGAGAAATTGGAATTCTTGTGCACTACTGATAAGAATCTAAAATGATATAGCTCCTGTGCAAAACATTATGGTAGCTTCTCCAAAAATTATAAATGGATTTTCCAAATGATTAAGTGATCTCACTTCTGGGTATATACTCAAAAAATTAAAAGCAGGGTGTCAAAGATATCTGCACTTTCATGTTTACAGCAGGCTTATTAACTGTAGTTGAAGTGTAGAAGCAAGTCAGGTATCTGTAGTAAAAGAATAGATGTACAAACTGTGTTGTATGCATCCAGTGGAATATTATTCAGGCTTTAGAAGAAGGAAATTCTGACACATTACAGCATGGAAGAACCTTAAGAACATTATGCTAAGTGAAATAAACCCATCATAAAAAGACAGATACTGTATGCATTTACTTAATGAAGTACTTAGAGTAATAAAAATCATAGAGACAGAAAGTAGAATGATGGTTGCCAGAGGCTGAGGAGAAGGAGTCAGTGGGGAGTCATTGTCTAATGGGTATAGATTTTCATTTTTTTTGAGGTGAAAATAGGTTTGGAGATGGTTGGTGGTGATGGTAGCACTACAGTGTGAATCTACCTAGTAACACTGAATTATACCTTTAAAAATGCTTCAGATGATAAATTTTATCTTTTTGTATTTTGCCACAATATTTTAAAATTGAAAGAAAAAGATAATTGGGGAAATTTGAATAGGAATGTTATTAGGTGAAATCCACAACTTAATCATTTTGTTAGAAGTTTTACGATATTTTGGTTATGTTAGGAAAGATCATTATTTATTTACTTATGTTTATTTAAGTGATCATTATGTTTTAGAGGTGAATTCTGAAGTATTAATGTCGGCAACTGACATCTAAGTGATGTGTATAGGTATTTTACTGTGCTCTCTCTTTTTGTTTTTGGTTATATTTAAACATTTCCATAATAAAACATTTAAAAAATATTCCATTATTTTTATAGCTCATACACTCTATGATATATATATATATGTATACACTCATACACATAATCCATAGAAAAACACATTCAGAAATAAGAGAAGCAGATACTATTTCTTATCACTCAAAGACAATTCTTTCTAATGTGTTAGCATGTATTTTTATGATTTTTCTATGCTTATTTCTTTTGGTTATGAACAAATCAATTTTTCTGTGATAAGCTCTTCATAAATATCATTGAAATATTTCTTTAAATTTTCTTTTAAATATTTTCTGGTATATGGATAGAGAAATTTTCTCAAGTGGGGTTGTTAGCTTAAAGGGTATGCATATTTGTAATCATAATTGATGCTGTCAGATATGTTCCAAAGAATGCTCTAACACTATCAGTTCTTGAGTTTTAAGGATGCATTTGTTATATATTCTGGATATTCAGACACATGGTTTGCAGGGAAAGTATTTCAGTATACATAAGACACTAGTGTTGTTGTCTGTAACAGATGCTGTTGTACTGCCCAGATGCCATTTGCCTGACCAGGACACTAATTTTCTAGCAGTAAAAACTATTGGCTGTTAGTAGCTCACATCTGCACCATTCTCTGGAGGATGGTATTGGGGTGATAAAAACTATATTACTCACCAGGACCTAGTGAACCTTTCTGTGGAGCATCTTCTTTATTTTGGTTGAATGTCTCTGCCTATTTGTTTGAAGCATTATTTTACAAAGTCAACTATGTTTTGTAATCTTGAATTCTTTTTTATTATAAAAATTATATAACCCTCCTACTGGAAATTTGAAAAATAGAGAAAAGAGAAATAACCATTCTAATGAAACAGCTGTTAATCATGTTATTATATCTCATGCCATTCCTTTCCTGTGGATATTTTTAATGCTAGTGTAACCTTGAATTTATGAGTGAAAAGTTGTTCTAAAAATGTAGAAATAATGTAAGATCAGAATCTGATCTCCTATACCTGGATTTAAGTGGATTAAAAAAAATCTCTGATGGATCCATAAAAAAACAAAACAAAACAAAACTCTATTACTCAGAGAAGCTTAAGAGGTTAGACTCTTCAGCAACCTCCATGGGTCATGGCCTCCATGGTCAATGACCAATCCAAAGGATTATATAGGTGCCAACCACTATTTTCTAGGTACAATGGCATTGTGTCATAATTTACTAGTAGAATTTTCCCTGGGATTATGGTGAGGCTGGATATCTCCTGAAGTCACATTTTTGTCTGGTTCGGGGTGGGTAAACGTTTCCTGTGTAGGGACAAATAGTAAATTTTTTAGGCTCTTCAAGCTCTGTGGTCTCAAGCTACAGTTATTACAACAATGTGATACTGGCTTAAAAACAGACATATAGACCAGTGGAATACAATAGAGATCCCAGAAATAAAGTCTTGCCTGTATGGTCAATTGATCGTCAATAAAATTTCCAAATATGCAGTGGGAAAAGGAGACTTTCTTCAACAAATGATACTGGGAAAACTGGATATCCACATGTGTAACAGAATGAGATTGGTTCCTTATCTAACCCCATACACAAAAAACAACTAAATGGGTTAAAGACTTAATTATAAGACCTGAAATTGAAACCCCTGGAAGAAAACATTAGGAGCATAGGCAGAAGCTTTATGATAGTGATCTTGATGAAGGTATTTTGGATAAAACACCAAAATCAAGGGCAACAAAAGCAAAAATTGACAGTGGGACTACATCAAAGTAAAAAGCTTCTACACAGAAAAGGGGACAACCTTTGGAATGGGGGAAAATCTTTCAAACCATATATCTAATAAAGGTGTTAATTGTCCAAAATATATAGGGAAGTCCTTCTACTCAATAGCAAAAAACCAAATAGCTTGATTAAAACATGGGCAAAGGACTTGGATAGACATTTTTCTAAAGAAGACATATTAATTGCTAGCAGGTATATGAAAAAAAAAAAAAGCTCAACATTACTAATTGTCAGGGAAATGCAAATCAAAATTACAATGAAGTATCATCTTACACCTATTAGGATGGATATTATCAAAACAACAAAAATAATAAGCGTTAGTGAGGATGTGAAGAAATTGGAACCCTGTATACTACTGATGAGAATGTAAAATGGTGCAGCTGCTGTGGAAAACCATGTGGAAATTCCTGAAAAAATTAAAAATAGAACTACCACGTGATCTAGTAATTCTCTTGGGGAGTATATATCCAAAGGAATTAAAACCAGAATCTGGAAGATAACATCTGCACTTCTGTGTTCGTTGCAGCATTTTTCACAACAGCCAAGATATGGAAACAACCCAAGTATCTGTCAGACTGATAGATACAGAAAATGTCACACACACACACACACACACACACACACACACAGTGGAATAATATTTAGCTCTGAAAAATAAGAAAATCCTACCATTTTCGACAACATAGATGAACCTATAGGATGTTATTCTACACAAAATAATCCAGTTATAAAAGGACAAGTACTGTCCTTTTATTTTATTTTATTTTATTTTATATTCAGCTCAGATGAGGTATCTAAAATAGTCAAACTCAGAAACAGAGTAGAATGATGCCTGGGAGGATACCAAAATGAGAAATTACTGTAAAAAGTGGGTAGAAAGTTTCAGTTAATCAAGATAAATAAGATTTAGAGATTTGTGTACAACATTTTGTCTACATATTTTATTGTGTACTTATATTTTTGTTAATAAGATATATTTCCTGTTAAATGTTCTTGTCACAAAAAAAGAACCTGATATGTTCCAAAAAATGTTATTTATGGATGTGAAATTTTTATTTCTTATAATTTCCACATGCCAGGAAATACTATTTTTCTTTTACATTTTTTCAGCCATTTAAAAAATTTAAAACCATTCCTAAGATGTACAGCATGTTGACTTGACACATTTATATAATTCAATATGATTACCACATTAATGTAAGCTAGCACCTCTATCATGTCACATGATTATTTCTTTTTTGTGGTGAGTACAATTAAGTTCTACTCTATTAGCAAATTTGAAGTTTATAATACAGTTATTGACTATTATTGCTATGCTGTGCATCAGATGTCCAGAACTTAATTTACTAGCTGCAAGTGTACATGCCTTTATTAATAGTATGTGCATAATTTTTCTATTTGAAAAAGGGCATTTACAATTGTGATAAAAATGAAATAGTGTTCTTTATAAGATTTTAACTTAAGAAAAAATGGTATTTCTCCATATTTGTGTATATATTTATATACAGGCTTGTTCACATGAATATATTAATATGTATATGACATACATATTTTTCAGTAGTAATAAAAAAGCAATAATTTTAAGATTATTTATTTATTTATTTATTTGAGAGAGCAGAGCAAGTAAGAGAGAACACAAGTGGGGGAGAGAGACAGAGGGAGAGGGAGAAGCAGGCTACCCACTGAGCAAGAAACCTGATTCAGGACTCAATTCCAGGATCCTGGGATCATGACCTGAGCCGAAGGCAGACACTTAACTACTGAGCCACTCAGATGCCCCAAAAAGACAACAGTTTTAACAGGAGTGGAAATTTTTTTTCTACATATGATTTATAAATATATTATTTTCCAATTTAAATAATCATAATAATTTTTATATGTGAATAGTAACATGTTTAAAAAAGGGAAAATTATTTGTTTCCCTGGATTTATATCTTAAAATATATGTATTTTTTCCTATTATATTGAGACATGTAATGAGTTACTGTTCATAAAAAAGATAGAATGAGGTCTGTGATGACATCACTACCTCTTCCATGAGTTTTTGATGTAGTATGAGAGTGTACATACAGATTAATTCAGTGAAATGCTGTTCCATATATCTTAAAAATTCTTTATGCACATAGCATATTTTAGTGAGACTAGTTCAAGTCATTTTTCTTCTAAAAAATGTTGAACATAGCTGCTAAAATATATTAATATTCTTTACTAGTTGTAAGATTTTGGCAGTAAATAGCAGTTTATTGGACCAACAGTGGCTCACTCTCTCAAGATATTCCATTATTTCACATTACAAAATATCTGGAGAAAGGGAGCTTGTTGTCTCATGTTTACAAGAGGGCTGCTGCAGTCCCAGTCATATCACACATTCCATCTTAAAGGGAGGTCTAGGTAAAAAATGTCATTTTCTTTTTATATAGGACTAGTCTTCTTTTTTTTGTGTTTTTATCTTTAATGAAATCTGTTCCAGAATTTTTTTACTCAGTTGTTCTTAGGACTTACCCAACTTGGTCACATACATCTTACCACTTGTAATTAAATATATCAAAAGATAATGGATTAGTAAGAGAGCTCAGACTAATAATGCCTCTTTCTTATTTAGAAGAAGAGGTTAATGTGTTATTTTAAATATAAAATTGAAAATGGAGGGAATAGAGTACAATTGAGAGAGGCATTTTATAGTTAATATATTATGAATCCAGAGTCTTGATCATTCTTCCCACCTACATCCCCCAAAGACTTTAATCCTCGTGTCAGATAAATATAAATAGTTAATTAGATATCTAAAACTTTCAGAAATATTTCTGTTTAACATCACGATCTATTAGGATAAATGATTTTGATGCCATTTTATTTTTACATGGCAGTATATCGAATGGTTAAAAACAGAGATAAGCAGATTGACAAAAGTCTTCCAAAGTAAACATTAATGAAAATTAGAGAATAAAGCATGAACTTTAATTCTTTAACATAATCCTATATAATTCATGAATAAATAAAGCTCAACAATGGGTTTTTGGGGCAGACATTAGTTCATTAAAATATTCTTTTGTAAAATAATATCCATGCCAAGGCACATATCAGGGATTAGCTTTAGTTAAAGCAATTTTCCAGAGAGTTATTTGCTCTTCTTCACAATATTTTATATTTTAATAGAGGCACATAGCAGAGAGAGACTGAGTCTGAGAAATTTCAGTAACTTAAAAGTCACAAACTAATGGGTAGAGCTAATGTTAAAATCTAGGCATGATTCATCTATTCTTTCCTGAGTTTGAATTAGAATCTCCTATTTTTATCAGTACACTAACAATAAAAGTTTTTCATTTTGTTATTAATTCTAAAGGAAATAGCCATAAGTGTTTTGTCTTTTTAAGCACCATTTCCCCTGCCCAACATCTGCTCAAAATCTTCACGAAATGCTTGGTGTTTTAAAATGGTGGTTGCCGAATAGTGTTTCTAGGGCTAGCAGCATCAGTATTACATATGAATATATTAGAAATGCAGATTCATAGCCCTCACCTTCACAAACACAACCTGAATTATCTGGGGCTGAGTCAGATTCTTTTAACAAGTTCTCCATATGGTTTTTAGGCATTGTAAAGTCTGAGAACCACCATTTAGTGTATATGATTTTAAGTAAATTTTATACTGAATCCGCAGTGTTTTTTAAGCTAATTTTTACTTTGGGTCTTTAAAGAAAATTTACAAGTATTAGCTTGGATTTGTTCTTCAGCATACAGTGAAATTCATTTTCTATCATGATACAATTAAGAACTGTTTCTTTTTTTTTTTCAAGATATAATTTATTTATTTGACAGAGAGAGAGACAGTGAGAGCAGGAATACAAATAGGGAAAGTGGGAGAGGAGGAAGCAGGCTTCCCGCCAAGCAGGGAGTCCAATGCAGGNAGCATACAGTGAAATTCATTTTCTATCATGATACAATTAAGAACTGTTTCTTTTTTTTTTTCAAGATATAATTTATTTATTTGACAGAGAGAGAGACAGTGAGAGCAGGAATACAAATAGGGAAAGTGGGAGAGGAGGAAGCAGGCTTCCCGCCAAGCAGGGAGTCCAATGCAGGGCTTGATCCCAGGACCCTGGGATCATGACCTGAGCCAAAGGCAGATGCCTAATTACTGAGCCACCCAGGTGCCCCAAGAACTGTTTATTTTTCTGTTGGTAGTTTAGAGAATGGAATAAAATAAGAATGCCAAGAAATTCAATTAAATTGAGAACTATTGCTGGAATTGCAGTAATTTTCATATATCATGATATATCATGTGTCATATATATATATATATATATATATATATATATATATATATATATATATATTCCCTAATTAAATATAAAAGTAATGATGGAGTCCACCTGGGTGACTCAGTTGGTTAAATGTCTTTTTGGCTCAGGTCATGATCCCAGGGTCTGGAGATTGAGTCCTGCATTGGACTCCCTGCTCAGTGGGGAGATGGCTTTTCCCTCTCTTCCCTGCTTGTGCTCTCTCCCTCGCTCTCTCTCTCTGTCTCTCTCACATAAATAAAATATTTTTTAAAGTAATTATTGGCTTTTGTGGAATTCTGTTTTTTGTAAATGATTATGCTTTGATTATAGTGTATTTAAGATTAACACTTTATCTTAGCCTTTATGGTCTGATTAGATAAATATTTGTTTTGCTATTTCTTATGTAGTTAATACTATAAGATGTGCAAAGTTAACGTTCTTTTACATGCCTGCAAGCAAACGTTCTCTGTGTTGATATGAATATCAAGGTTTTGATTACTGCTTTAACATCCTTACTCATAACTGGTCTGTTCATATTTAGTTTCTTCATGATTCAGTCTTGGTAGATTGTATGTTTCTAAGAATTTATCCACTTTTCTAGGTTGTCTAATTTGTTGGCATATAATTTTTAGTATTTGTTGATGGTTTCTTCCACTGTGCAGAATCTTTTCAGTTTAATGTAGTCCCACTTACTTATTTTAGCTTGTACCCTTGCCTTTGGAGTCAAATCCAAAAATATTATCACTCAGACCAATGTCAAGTAGTTTATCACTTACATATTTTTAGAGGAGTTTTATGATTTCAGGTCTTACATTGAAGTCTTTAATCTATTTTGAATTAATTTTTATACATGGGGTAGGGTAATGCTCCAAATTCATCCTTTTGCATGTAGCTGTCTAGATTTCCCAATACTGTTTATTGAAGAGATTGTCCTTTCTCCATTGTATATTTTTGCTTTCTTTGTCATAGATTAATTGACCATATATCTGCAGGTTTATTTCTGGGCTCTCTATTCTGTTTTATTGATCTGTGTATCTGTTTTTATGCCAGTGTCATAATGTTTTGATTGCTATAGCTTTGTAATATAGTTTGAAACCCAGGAGTATGATGCCTCTGGCTTTGTTCTTCTTAAGATTGTTTCAGCTATTCAGGGTCTTTTGTGGTTCCATACAAATTTTAGAATTATTGATTCTAGCTCTGTGAAAAATGCCATTGGAATTTCGATAGGGATTGCATTAAATCTAGATTTTAATTTTCTAGATCACAAAGTAGATAACTTTAATAATATATACATTTTAACAATATTAATTATTCTATTCCATAAGAATGGAATAATTTTCATTTATTTGTGTCTTCTTCAGTTTTTTCATCAGTGTCTTAGAGTTTTCAGAGTACATGTCTTTCACCTGCTTGATTAAATTAATTCCTAGGTATTTTATAACTTTTTGGATGCAACTATAAATAGATTGTTTTCTTGATTTCTCTGATAGTTTATTAGTATATAGAAATGTGATAGATTTTTTGTATATTAATTTTGTATCCTGCAACTTTACAAAATTAACTTATTCTAACAGCTTTTTTTTGCTGGAATCTTTAGGGTTTTCTGTATATAATATAATGTTATTGGCTAATAGTGACAGTTTTATTTAATTATTTATTTTTTCCAGTTCGGGTCTCATTTCTTTTCCTTGCCCAATTGCTTTGGTGAGAATTTTCAGTTCTCTGTTGAATAAAAGTGGGTATGGGCATACTTGTCTTGTTCCTTTTTTTCCCTTCTTCTTCTTCTTCTTCTTCTTCTTCTTCTTCTTCTTTTTTACAAGGTGAGGGGAGAGGGGGTGTGGGAGAGGGAGAGAGAGAATCTTAAGTAAACTCCACCCAATGTGGAGCCTGACCCAGGGCTCAGTCTCACAGTCCTGATATCATGACCTGAGCTGAAATCAAGAGTCAGATGCATAACTGAGACACGCAGGCACCCCTACTTGTCTTATTCCTGATCTTAGAGGAGAAGCTTTCAGGTTTTGACAGTTGAGTATGATATTAGTTGTGGGTTTGTCATATGTGGCTTTTACTATGTTGAAGTATGTTCCCTGTATACCTACTTTATAGGGCGTTTTTATCGTAAATGGATGTTAAATTTTGTTGAGTGCTTTTTTTCAGTAGTATGTTGTTTAATCTCTGTGTATTGGTAGTTTTTCCAGTTTTCTTATTGTAAATAATTTCTGGTTTCATACCATTGTTGAAAAAGATGCTTGATACAGTTTCAGTATTCTTGAATTTACTGAGACTTGTTTTGTGGCCTAACATGTGATCTGTTTTGGAGAATGTTTCATGTGCCCCTGAGAAGAATGTGTGTTCTGCTGATTTTGGATGAAATGTTTTGTATGTATCTATTAAGCCCATCTGGTCTAATTTGTCATTTAAGGCTGATGTTTCCCTATTGATTTTCTGTCTGGATGACCTATTTATTAATGTTACTGGGGTGTTAAAATCCCATACTAGTATTGTATTCCTGTGAATTTCTCCCTTTAGAGCTGTTCATATTCTATTTATATGTTTTGGTGCTCCTGTGTTAGGTGCATATATATTTATGTGTTATATCTTTTTGCTAGATTGACTCCTTTATCATTATGTCGTGCCCCCTTTGTCTTTTATTACAGTTTTTGTCTTAAAATCTATTTTGACTGATAAGACTATAGCTGCACCACCTTTCTTTTTGCCTCCATTATCATGGAAAATTTTTCCGTCCCTTCACTTTCAGTTTGTGTGGGTCTTCTGAAGTGAGTCTCATTTAGGCAGGATGTAGATATGTCTTGTTTTTTTGACCATTCAACCACTCTGTGTCCTTTGATTGAAGAATTTAGGCTATTTACATTTACAGTAATTACTAATAAGTGTGTATTGTCATTTAAAAAATTGCTTTCTGGCTGTTTTTATAGTTCCTCTCTGTTTCTTCTTCTCTTTCTCTTTTCTTGATTACTCTCTTCAGTGTTATGTTTAGATTCCTTCTTCATTTTCTTTTCTGTATTTTCTGTAAGTTTTTGCCTCAGGGTTATCATGAGATTATTATCTTCCTATGTATGTAACAGTCTATTTTAAGTTGATAGCAACTTATATTAGGACACATTCCAAAAGTGCATTTTTATTCCTCCCTTCATATTTTATGTTTTGGATGACACTTTTTACATCTTTTACTTTAGTGTTTTCCTTAATAAATATTGTAGTTTTAATTTTACTATTTTTGTCTTTTTACCTTTCTAGTATCTCTATAATGATTAATCTATCTGTACTATACATTTACCCTTTTCATGAGATTTTTATTTTCATGTGTTTTCTTGTTATTAGTGCCATTTCTTTTCAGCTTTAAAGAGGTCTTTTTAATATATGTGTGTATTTTTGTAAGTCCAGCTTAGTAGTGATGAACTACTTTATCTTTTGCTTGTCTGGAAAAATTTTAATCTCTTCCTCAAATCTGAAATGATAACCTTGCCAGGTAGAGTATTCTTGATTGGAAATGTTTTCTTTCAACACTGAGTATGTTGTCACCCCTTTTGGCTTGCAAAATTTCTGTTGAGAAATCTGCTGATAGTTTTATGGGACTTCCTATATACATAAAATTGTGTTTTTCTCTTACTGCTTTTAAGATTCTTTTTTATCTTTAAATTTTGACATTATAAGTATAATGTGTCTTGCTATGACTATCTTTGGGTTTATGTTATTTGGGATTCCTAGACCTGGATGGATGTCTGTTTCTCTAGTTTAGGAGTTTCAGTCATTATTTTTCCAAATTTAGTTTCTTTCCATTTCTCTCTCTTCTCCTTCTGGGACTCCAGTGATGTGAATGTTATTCTGCTTAATCCTGTCCCAGAGGCACCTTAAGTTATCTTCATTTAAAAAAAAAAAATTTTTTTTTTTTGCTTCTGTATCTTTGTGAGTTCCATTACTTTATCTTCCTGCTTGTTGATATTGCTGCTGTTCTTCTACTTCATCCAGTCCACTGTTGAACAACTACTGTATTTTTCAATCCAGTTATTATATTCTTGAACTCTTTGACTTCTGTTTGGTAGTTTGTTATGTTTTCTCTCTTTTTGTGAAGTTCTCACTGTTTTCACCTATTCTTCTACTGAGTTCGTTGAGTATCTTTATGACCATTGCTTTGAATTTTTTATCAGGTATATTACTTATCTCTGTATCATTGAGGTCTTTTTTGAGGTTTCGTTTTGTTCTTTTATTTGGAACATATTCGTTTCCTTAGTTTGGTTGACCCTGTCTTTGTTTCTATGTATTAGGTGAAATAGCTATGTCTTTCAGTTTTGAAGGAAGGGCCTTGTATAGGTAATTATCCTTCTCTTTCCACCTAGCATTAGCTATTGGTTGTCTCTCGAAACTTTGTGATGATCTAAACTGCCTGATTTATTCTTGATATGATCCTGTTGTTGAGGATGTACCAGGACCTGTCTGTGATCTAAGAAGAATCTCATTTAACACATAGTTTCAGGATGATTGGAAGCTAGACCGTAAGGCAACAACTTTAAAAGTATGAAAATATATATACTCCTTTGGATCCTTGCTAGCCACCAGACCAGGAGATCTGTAGGTGTCCCATAGGCAACAGTTTGAAAAATTGAGGCTCCAGATGAGTATATAAATTCCTTTCTGGGAAGTCTCATTGAGACATAGCTCACCCAGAGAGGTACACAAGGATGGTGTCTCCCTGCCTGTGTTCTCTAGGAGTGCCCCCTTAACGTCTAGATGTATGTGAAACCTGAAGTCTGTCCCTCATCCTCAGGATGAATCTTCAAGCTAAGTAAATAGGCCTTTTTCACAGGAAGACTGGGATTGTGTTCATTCAGCCAAGAACTGTTTTCTAAATTGTTGCAGGTCTGTGGAGCTCAGATACACCAGTACTCATGGTCGTGAGGACCAAATAATCAGATGTCCCCTGTGCATTCTTGCCCATTTTAGCTAAGCAGCTGGAGAGCATAGAGGACAGGGCATGCTCCCTAATTTAAGAAAATCAATGGGGGAAATGCCCTGATTGTATACATTGGTGGGCTTCAGGAGTGCAGCTAGAGAGTGCTTTGTCTTTTGTGTTCATGGGCTTTAAGCTTCAGAGGACTAAGGGGAAATGTCATAACCACCCACTTGTTCACAGACTTTGGTTAGGGAGCAGGAGAGTTCAGCAACTATTTGGGATCACCTACTGCAGTCAGAAAGTGGGGGAGTGCTGCAAATGCCCATATTCTCTTGGCTTGGCAAGAGCTGCCATTTCACACACTTGCCCACCTTAGCAAAGCAACAAGAGGTTACCATATCCAAGCTTGCTCACCTTTGTTAGCAGGCTATGTGGATACTATAACAGTGGTATCCACTAGCACCTCTGTTTCCAGGGAGAATCTCAGCTCTCTCCCATCCCTCTAGCCAGTGCACCTGGATCAGTAAATGGATCTCCCTCACATATAGGCTTTGTGCTTTACAATCTGCTGTTTTATTCACTGTGTTTCAGGGCAAGTGTGACTGCACACAATCCCTCCCAAGGGGTAACCTCAGTTTCCTTTAGCACTTTGGGACTCCTGGATGTCAATCTCATTGGTTTTCTAAGCCCGACATTCTGGTTTCTGGTCTCATTGGGGCAGATTCCAGGGGTTGGGGTGCCCAATGTGGAGCACCAACCTCTCTTTTTTCTGGATAGAGCTGGCAGTAGGTTTTGTTTGTTCGTTTTGTTTTGTTTTGTTTTTGTTTTGTTTTTTGGTGAGACTGTGTCACTGCCTGTTCTACCCATTTCGTTGTGCTTCCTTTGTCATTTGTTGTGGAGAAACTGTTCATTTGGTTTTCATATCTTTTTCAGAGGGAAATTATTTATATCCAGCTGTAAATTTGGTATGTCTATGGGAGGAGGTGGGTTCAGGAATCTTACTTTGCCTCCATCTTGGACCCCTCTCTTTAATTACTGATTTTCTACAGTGGTATGTTTTGATTTATTTATCTTTGGTGGGTAAAATATTCTTGGTTGGCTGTTATTTTCTCTCAGTACTTTATATCATCCTACATCTCCTGGCCTCCAAGGTATCTGCTAAGAAAGCTAGTAATAGTCTTATGGGGATTCCTTTGTATGTGAATTCTTTTTCTCTTGCTATTCTAAAATTCTCTTCTTTGATTTTAGGCAGTTTTATTATAATGTATCTTGAAGAAAAATTTTTGGCATTAAAATTTTGGGGCGGATCTATGAGCTTCGTGAACCTACATATCTATAAGTATCTAAGATTTGGAACATTCTCAGCCATAATGTCTTTAAAGAAGTTTTCTGCCCCTTTCTTTTTCTCTTTTTCTTAAGGGACTTTAATAATGCATAGATTGTTTCTTTTCATGATATTCCATAATTTATGTAGTCTTTCTTTGTTCTTTTATATTCTTTTTCCTGTTTCTCTCTGAAAAATTTCAAATATGTCTTCTACTTCACGGATTATTTTTTCTGTTTAAATCTTTGATGCTCTCTATTATATTTTACATTTTATTCATAGATCTCTAACTCTAGAATTTCTGTTTATTATTTTTATTTAAACCTCTCAAATTTGTTCATATTTTGTTTTATTGATCAGCGAAATGTCTTTCTGTGTTTTCCTGTTTCTTATTGAGCTTCCTGAAAACAACTGTTTTGGTGTCTTTTTCAGGCAAATTGCAGATCTACATTTTTTGGTGTGGATTACTAGAAAATTTTCTTTTTCTTTTTCTTTGCTTTCTTTCTTTCCCTTTCTCTCTCTCTCCATCTCTCTCCTTCCTTCCTTCTTCTTCTTCTTCTTCTTCTTTTTTTTTTTTGGTGGTGTTGTGTTTCCATGACTTTTTTTTTTTACCATGTTTTTTGACCCTTGCATTGTTGTCTTCACATTGAAGAAGTAGTTGCCTTCTCCAATCTTTACTGACTGAAAGAAGAAATATAAAAAAAGAAAGAAAGAAGAGATATACTTTCCATCAAAATCACTGTCAGAGATTCTGAAGCATTCTCAGACCTTTCCTATGGATGTGCTTGCTCCACATTTCTTACTCCTTCTTGTGGCGGAATTTTTAAGAGTGTATGTTTGCAAAGCCAGATTGGTTGCAGCCAGTCTCTTGTTTGTTTTTCCCAATCCTGTAGATTTGAGTTGGCTTTCTGTGTATGCTCACTGACTATCTGCAAAGGCCCACTCTGAATACTGTTGGAGATATGCACTCTGAGCTGACAATGGGGTGGGAACATGTATGGGCAAAGCATGTAGAGTACTGGGGTGCCTGTGGACCAGATTAGGGGGAAGATATGACATACCAAGTAGCCTATGTTGGACATGGATTATGTCCATGGACCTGGATGATGTGATGGACATGGATGATATGATGGTCATGGATGAATAGAAGGGGATAGGAAATATTTTTAATAAATAAAGAATAAGTGTTGAGCAAATACCTAGTTTAAGGAAACAAAACACTAAAGTTTTAGGTGTAAAGGACTTTAAGCAAGGAGATCGTATTCTGACACAAATTGATATCTCTGTCCCAGAATATGTCCCTTTGCCAAATTGGAAATATAACCACTTCTTTAGTGAAGAAGATTCAGAAACGAATTTATATAAAATATTTTATTAAAATATGTATAGAAAATTTATAATTTTTTTAAATTTTATTTTTATTCTTTGCCCAAGGGGTACAGGTCTGTGAATCATCAGGCTTACATCTTTCACAGCATTCACCAAAGCACAAACCCTCCCCAATGTCCATAACCCATCCACCCTATCCCTACCCTCCCACCCCCCAGTAACCCTCAGTTTGTTTTNNNNCCCCCACGACCCCCCACCCTGCCCCTCAAGTTCCTCATATCAGAGAGATCATATGATAATTGTCTTTCTCTGATTGAGTTATTTCGCTCAGCATAATACCCTCCAGTTCCATCCATGTTGTATCAGATAAAGGGCTAGTATCCAAAATCTATAAAGAACTTATCAAACTCAATACCCATAAAACAAATAACCCAGTCAAGAAATGGGCAGAAGACATGAACAGACATTTCTCCAAAGAAGACATCCAAATGGCCAACAGACACATGAGAAAGTTGAAAATGGAGAAAATTTATAATTTTAATCAAAATAAGGTTCTGTTTCATTTTCATGCTATTTCATAGTACATATGTATGCTATGATAAACATATTTCCAAAGTATATTGCTGTATTATGGTTTTGGTCAAATATTTTAAATTGAATTAAAAATTAATTTATAATTGTGTGTTAGTGATAGTTTAATACCTGAAATTTATTTTGATTAAATATTATTTTAAATTAATAATTAAGTGCCATACAGTTGTTGGTTCGAACACAGTTGACCAAAATTTCTGCAGTTTTGGTGTTAAAGAAAAAAGGATCAATAATCAAAGTATATCACAGTCAAACTCTTAAGTTCTAAGTTGCTGTTTAATGGTACTAGAATGTGAAAGCTGACTCTGGTTAATTAATAAGAACTCCAACAACTATGCAAAAAAATAAAAAATATTTGTATTGAACAGTAATAGGAAAATAATACAGAGTTACATTTTTAGTCCCTCTGGAACATTTTATTTATTTATTTTTAAAGATTTTATTTATTTATTTATTTGACAGAGAGAGAGATCACAAGTAGGCTGAGAGGCAGGCAGAGAGAGAGAGGAGGAACCAGGCTCCTTGCAGAGCAGGGGGCCCGATGCGGGACTCGATCCCAGGACCCTGAGATCATGACCTGAGTGGAAGGCAGAGGCTTTAACCCACTGAGCCACCCAGGCGCCCAGCATTTTATTTTATTTTATTTATTTTATTTATTTTTAAATATTTTATTTATTCATTTGACAGAGAGAGAGAGAGATTACAAGTAGGCAGAGAGGCAGGCAGAGAGAGAGGAGAGAGGAGGGAGCAGACTCCCCGCCGAACAGAGAGCCCAATGCGGGCCTTGATCCCAGGACCCTGGGATCATGACCTGAGCTGAAGGCAGCAGCTTTAACCCACTGAGCCACCCAGGCGCCCAGGCGCCCAGCATTTTAAAAGCATAAGAAAACTTTGAAATTCCAGTTAAAAGCTACTAAAGTTTACATTCTTCTTACTTGTATACTCTTCATTTTTCAAATTGTTAACCTTACTTTCAAAAGCTACAAATCATTTTCCTGACACAGAAAACTTGATTTAAGCAGCATACCTGTGGAAATTGTAGCTTTTTTGTGAGGAATAACCAAATAGATTTCCAAATTCAAGAATCCCTAAAATTCAGAAGTCCTCATTATTGGCATTACACCTCAACTGCTGATTCATTTAATGCACTGTTTCATGCTGGGTAGCTACTCTGGAGTTTGTACCAACTCAGTTGTTATACATCTTAGTAATAAGTTCTGCAAAATCATTTCTTTATTGGGAGTAAATTGTCCTACTCAGAAGTGTCAGTCATGAATGTAAAATTCGAAATATACTTAAAAATACAGTAGAACTACCAAAGATAGGTAATGAATATTGTATACTGGTAATAATCAATCAACTTATATTAAATCTGCAATTCTTTGTAAAACATGCATGATCATTACAGATGATGGTAGCATATTAAAATATATAAACAATTACTGGCTTTAGATTCTAAGAAGAACTCATTAAATATTCTGGTTTTTAGAGTTAAAATCCTTTAAGATAATAGTTTTTAATTGCAGTTCACTTTTGTCTAAGCTCAAAAAATATGTATATTAGTCTCTTTATTTTCTAAAATCTACCTTAAAATGATACTCTTCTCTAATTCCTATTAAGCTGTTATTAATATGTTTAATTAGTATTAGAAGTACAGTTAAATTTGCTGTCTGATAACATCTTGATACTTTATAATACTGTTCTTTCATTTCTTAAGTTATCTTTATTTCCTCTATTCAAATGAACAGCTAACTAATAGCCTTTTCTGTATTTGAAGGGGAAACTCATTAACCAAAAGATTCCTGTCTGAAATGTTGGTCTTTGAAAATATTTACTTCACATTTTTCAAATTAATTTGGCACTTTCTTTCCTCCTCTTTTCTCCTTCCCCACTCAGGCATGTGCACATGCGCACACACACACACACACACACACACACACACACTGTTCTGCCTTCGTATCTTTACATCCCTCACTATTGTATAACTCTGTGGCTCCCCTGCTTTATTTTCCTTTCAGGGAATGCAGTGTTCCAGATTTTGATTAGTGTTCTTATATACCATCCAGAATGGTACATAAAGTATATTCATGACTGGGAGGGAGAAACACACACACACCCACACACCCCAAGCATTTATTTTCTTCTCTACAAAGAAGGCACAGAACCTCTATCCAAAGATCCAGTGGTTTTTACTGCATGTCTTCACTTAGGGCAGTCTCCCATCTGTTTTGCTAAAATACTCTCCTAACTGGTCCTCCTGCTACTAGTCCTCACTCCCTATTGGAGGCTGAATGTATCCTTGTAAAAGAGAGGTTCAAGTCCTAACTGTAGGTGTGAATACAACTAAATGTGATCTTGTTTGGAAATAGTATTTTTTAGATGATAATCAGTTAATATGACATCATCCTGTGGCCCCTACTGTAATGATTGGTATCCTTATGAGAAGAAAGAAATTTGAATACAGAGTCACATAAGGAGATTACTGCATGAGCCGCAGCAGAGACTGGAGTGATGCACCAACAAATCAAGCAACTTCAAGGCTATCCAGCAACCGCCAGATGCTAGGTAAAAGCAAGGAAGGATCTTCCCTCAGGAATTTCAGAGAAGGCATGTCCAGCACCTTGATTTCAGACTTCTTCAGAACTGAGAGAGAAAAAAAATCTGTTATTTTAAGCCATCTGGTGTGTGATGTTTGTTATGGTGGCCCTTGGAAACTACTACACTGACTTTCAGATCAGTCTCAACACAGTAAGATCCTTTGTCCACATAACGTATTCTTTTTTTTTTTTCACATAACATATTCTTAAGAACTCTGAGTGATATTTAAAAATACATACTAAATCTTGTCCCTTTTGTGCTCAGGGTGCTCTAGTTTCTCCACAGTTCTCTTACAGTAAAAGCCATTATATTATAATTTCCGTAGGACTATATTTGATCTGGTTCTTGTTGGGTCTCCGGTGTTAATTCCTAGACTTTCTGCTTTGCTCACTCTGTTTCAAGCAACTGGCCTTTTTACTGTTCCTAAAATATAGCTGGAATTTCATTTTTAGACATTACCATTGTGGATTTTTTGTGCTTGGCTTATTTTTTTGCTCAGAAATTCAGGTGCTTAACTGCTTACTTCCATTACTTGTTTTTACAGTTGTCATTGCTTCTTCCTATATTATTTTAACTGGATTTTTATCTTCCAGAATTCTGTAAACTTTTTTTTTTTTTAAAGATTTTTTAATTTATTTATTTCACAGAGGGAGAGAGATCACAAGGAGGCAGAGAGGCAGGCAGAGAGGGGGAAGCAGGCTCCCTGCTGAGCAGAGAGCCTGATGCAGGCCTCGATCCCAGGACTCTGAGATCATGACCTGAGCTGAAAGCAGAGGCTTTAACCCACTGAGCCACCCAGGCGCCCGAATTCTGTAAACTTTAATGAGTTGTTTTATTGTTTGATATCTTTCCCTACTAAAATATATTAAAAAACCATTTCAGTTTTCCCTGTTGTATAACTGTTCCATACAATACAGTAGCCACTAACAACATGTAGGTATTGAACCTTTTGATTTTCAGATTTAACCTGTGCTATATGTGTGAAATGCATACCATATTTCAAAAACTTAGTATAAAAAATAAACTGTGTTAGCAATATTTATATATTGATTATATTTTGAAATGATAATATTTTGGATATATAGGGTTAAATAAAATATAAAATTTCAGTGGTTTCAACTTTTTAAAATGTGGAAAATTTTAAATTCATATTCCTTTCACACTTGTGGTCTGCATTAAATTTTTATTGGAAGAGTGGTGATCTGGATGAAGCTGATCTTAAAAGGTTGGGAAGGGAGGTTAGGGACAAATGATTGCTAAAGTGCTGATGCTTCTTAGGAAACACATTTATGTTTTATGGAGGAGTTTCTGAATGCACCTTCTTAAAGAGTACATTATTTCATAGTAATTTTGGTGACAATGTAAAGTCAATTGGTAGCACATTTTAAGGAGGTCTCAAATTGGAAACTTATTTTGTGAGCTCAGTTTTATGAATTGAAATAGAACAAGTATGTAAAAATAGGTATATTAAAAATTTATGTTACTGAAAACAGAATGCCTATCTTTAAAATCCATCTTAATTTCAAAAGTATTATTTTAATGTTTCTTATTTGTACACCATAAATCTAGTTTTTACACCACAAATCCAACGTTAAAGTACATGTAGTGCATGTGCTATGCTTCTGAAAGAGCTTTTGATCAGCTTATAAAAGTAGAATATTAGTAGTCATCTGAAAACATAAGGGATCAGAGGTTAGCTTGTTAAATGGATGGAAAGAGAAAGAAAATCTAAGTGTTATTTTTAAACAGTGGAAATCAGAATGATGTCATTTCATCCTTACATTTCATGAATGAATGCACTGTGATAAAGAGTACATTAACTTTGGTGCATTGATGGTACATGCAGTTGTGCCATGATGCATACATTAGCCCACATGGACATACCCACAAGAGGTGAAGGCTGTTGAGCATTGGCCAAAATTAATTCCTCCCTTGTTCTATTATAACTGGAGATATGGCCATCTAATAGTGACGATATTTCCGAGCTTATTTGCTGTAAAGTGTGGCCTATGACTAATCTCTTGGCAATGAAAGCAAGCTAAATTACGTATGACAGTTTGGGTCCAGTCTTGAAAATACTACTTATCCACTCTCCCGTATTGTTTTTGTCTTTTCACAGTCTTGAAAATGGACCACAGACAAGTGATACCACAGACAAGGCCCAATCCCTGTGGGATGGCAGAGAAACATGGTAAAGATCTTGGTTCCTGAGTGAATTATGGGGCAGAGTTGTCTTACAAACCTGGACCTCTTCTCAGTACAGTTATAAGGAAGATAAATTCCTACATTCCTTAACCCATTGTATTTTGGGAACTCTTTGTACTATAGCTTAACTTTTTAACCTACTTAATAAGCTGTTACATCTAGAAGATTACTCAAAGAGCAAAGAAGACAGTAGTTTTTTTAGTTTATTTTGAATTATTTGCTATCGCACATACACATGCATAAGGAATGGGTTATCTTAATTCCATTAAGATTATTCCCCCCTTCTGAAAAATTCTATTACTGTACATTCCCAATTACTGTAGAGCAATCAAATTACTCAGCTTTTACTTCTGTAAAGAATTCTCCTACTACATTGAGAACTAATGTGATGATTTGTTTGAATGTTCTATCCCCATGAAATTCAGTACATTGTGTTCTAAATTTGAGTCTGTTCAAAAGCTTTCGTGAGTTTCTTAGTTCAGTAATACCTGGTTTACCACATTCTCTTTCTTTGTATTTATAGCACTGATTGGGCAGTTAAGCATTGGAGGGGCAGCATCTCATCAAGGTAAAAAATGGGAGTTGACAGTTCTAAAGCTACGGCCTCAAGTTCTATACTGTATGTCGTTGGGCAAGTTGTTTTCATTTCTTAATTGGAAATGAAGACATCGTGAGTTGGCTCTGGACATTTGATAAGGTATATGTGCGAATTGTTAACCATAGTGGCAGGGGCATAATATATTCATTTGTTATATTTTATATATTTCCAAAAATATAGGTTTCCATTAGCTTGCCTTTTAACTCAGTGAAATGTTAAGAATTCTTGATGAAGTATCTTGTTAAACAAGATCTCAAAATACTGTTTCAGTCAGCTCAGGCTGGTGTAACAAAATACCATACGTTGCATGGGTTATCAACAGAAATTTGTTTCTCATAGTTTTTGAGGCTGAAAATCGAAAATCTGGGTGACAGCATTGTTGGGATGCTTTTTTTTTTTTTCATGATCCTTTGTAGTCAGTGATTCCCAGCCTTGGGGACTTGCAACCATTTATCTCTTTTTTGTTTCTATATTTTTGCCATTTTCACAGGGGCGTAGGAGCGGAATCATGCAGTCAATAGCTTTGTGTGTCTTATTTTGGTTAGCAAAATGCTTTGAGATTCACCAGTGTTGTTTTTTATTTTCTATATTCTCCATTGAATTGACATACAACAGTTTTTTTAGCCATTCTTCACTTGATGGATATTTGTGTTCCTTCAAATATGTGGTGACTGTGAATGAAGCAGCCACAAATATTGGTGTAGAGGTCTTGTGAACATGTGTATGTTTGTTTCTCTTGAACACATATCTCAGTGTGGGGTTGCTGGGTCATATAATAAGTATACATAATGCTTTAACACTATTGAATTCTTATCCAGTGGGTGAATCACTTTGCATTCTCACTCACAGTATACGAGTGTTCCCTTTCCTAAATGTCCTTGTCATCTCTTTTTTATTTTTGGGTTTTATTTTGCTTCTGTTTATCTCTGTTTTTGCTTTTGATTTTTCCCAATCCAGTAGATCTGTAATAGTATCACAATGCTCTTTAATTTGCATTTCCTAAATGAATGATAATAGTGAGCTTCCTTTTGTGTACTTAGTTGCCATTGCTGTTTATTCAAATCTTTTGGCCATTTAAAAAATTTTATTTTTTTGCTCATTTAAAAAATTATTTAATTTTTCTTCTTTAGTTTATTGTGTGCTTTCTTTATATATTATGGGCATCTGTCTTTTTTCAGATACAGGTTTTGAATTTTTCTCCAGTATATGGTTTATTCATTTCCTTAACAAGGTCTTTTTTTTTTTTCATGAAGTTGAATTTATCATTTTCTTTTACAGTTTATGCCCTTTGTCCTACCTACAAATCTTTAACCCAGGCCACAAAGATTTTCTCCTTTGGTTTTTTAAGATCTTATTTTTTCAGATGTTGAATTTACCTCTATGAGTCATCAAATTAATTTTGTATAGGGAGTAAAGTGGGGGTTGATTCTTTTTTTTTTTTTAAAGATTTTATTTATTCATTTGACACAGAGAGAGAGATTACAAGTAGGCAGAGAGGCAGGCAGAGAGAGAGGAGAGAGGAGGAAGCAGGCTCCCTGCCGAGCAGAGAGCCCGATGTGGGCCTGGATCCCAGGACCCTGGGATCATGACCTGAGCCGAAGGCACCGGCTTTAACCCACTGAGCCACCCAGGCACCCTGGGGGTTGATTCTTATCTTTTGCCCAGGCTTATCCAGCTGATACAGTGTAAATTGTAAAAAAAAAAAAAAAAGAATAAAAAGAAAATCTGTTTATCCTGAATGAACTTGATACTTTTGTTTTTCAGCAATTGCTATTATATGAGTGGGTATATTTCTAGGCTATGTATTTTGTTTTACTGATATGTTAGTTTATCCTTACACTAATTTCACAATGTCTTTATTTGGATAGTTTTCAAAATTTCTAACCTCACTTACTGTTAGTAGCTCTTTGTGCATTCTTTGGAATTTTAGAGAGCACCCATAATGTTTACATATAGACAGTTATGTTTCTTTTCAAGCTTTGTGCTTTTTTCTTGTTTTATTTTACTGGGTAACACCTCTAAAAATTATTGAATAGGAGTGATGATTGGATATCCTTTCCTTGATCTCAGTAATAGTAGGAAATCAGTCTTTGATGTTAAGTAAGATGTTAAGTGTAGGTTTCTTATAGAGAATTTTGTTAGGTTAAAGAAGGTCCCCTTTTATTCTTTGTTGTTTGGTGAGAGTTTGCAGTTAAATTCTGTATCTGATTGCTAACACTTTAAATAATTTTTTCTATATTCTTAGTAAATACAGTTTTTTAAATTTCTTTTATGATTTTGGTATCTGCATACTTCTAGTCTTTTAAATTAACTTAGAAAAAGTTCTTAACTGTCTCAGTTTTTAGGAAGATTGTACAAAATTGACAATACTTCTTTATTACTTTTGTTATAATTCACATTGAAGTTACTTAATCATAAAATTTTATTTGTGAATTTTTAACTTAAGATTTAATTTAAATAAATGAAGATGAGGCTATTCAAATGTGTATATATACCTAAATATGATACTTATATTATATATATATATATATATAAAATAGGAATAAGGAAAAGAGAGATGTATTGCAAGGTTTATTGCAATTTTCTCATATATGTTGGACTATCAGTTTCTAACAAATTTCACAAATAATGTAAGATAAATTGTATTATAATTTTATTACATATCTTCTATTTTTAATATTATAAGATTTGAAAATAGTAAATTCTTTATGGTTTTAAATATATGCTATAGTAATATTTTTCAAAATCTTTGTCATCTTTGAAAGTAATGATGGACAAAAATATTCTGTTTCAACTAGGTTGGTGTTAGTTATATATAACTTTATTCTGGAACTAATGTAATTAGAAATATAATTTGAAAATATTTAGGAAGTTAGTGTACAAATTTGTGACAGAAAATGTAGTGAAAATACTTATGTTAATTATTGAGAAATAAGAGGTTACTTAGAATTTCCTTTTGAGGTGTCTGAATGGCTCAATCCATTAAGTGTCCGACTCTTGGTTTTGCTCTGTCTTGATCTCATGGGTTGTGAGATTGAGTCCCGTATCAGGCTTCCCACTCAGTGGGGGAGTCTGCTTGAAGATTCTCTCCCTCTGCCCCTCCCCCTACACAGACACACATTCCTTTTCTCTCTCTAAAATAATTAAGTCTTAAAAAATTTTTCCTTTTAATTTGCATTAGTTTTCTATTGCTGTTACAATAAGTTACCACCAACTCAGCGACTTAACACAGTGTATTATCTTATAGTTTTTTTAAGTCAGAAGTCTTATCTAGGTCTTCCAGGCCTAAAATCAAGATATCAGAAGGGCTAAGTCTCTTTATTTAGGGGTTCTAGGGGAGGATTTGTTTCCATTTCTTTTTCAGCTTCCAGAGGCCATTTGCTTTTCTTGACTCATGGCTCCCTTCCTCCATCTTGAGGGCCAGCACCACTGGGCAGAGTCCTCACACTGCCAGTTCCTCATTCTCTTCCTATTTCCTCTTGCACTTTTAAAGGTTCTCATGATTACACTATGTCCACCTGATAATCCATGTAACTCTCCCTATTTTAAAGTCAGCTGATTAGCAACCTTACTTCCGTATGAACCCTTAATATCCCTTTGCAATGTAACCTAAAATATTTTAGGTTTTAGGCATTAGAATCCAGAGATGTTGGGGAGGGGGAAGGCATTATTCTTCCTACCACAACTTTTCAATGAAAAAGAAAAAGATAATTAAGAAATAATAATAAAGTGATCGTCACAGATATAATAAAAAGGAGCTAACTGAAATTTCAAAGCAGTAAGATTGCTGAAAGCATTCTATAAATGGAAGAGGAATAGAGAATATGAATCTCTGATGAGCATAAGACACAGAAAGGGAAGCACTTTTCACTCTTAAGTATTATGGTAGACTGGTAACATTTCAAATTCTGTCACAGTATATTCTCTGCAGATTGCCTATGTAGGAGTATACCTATGTAATTGCCTTTCCAAGAGGGTAGGAGTAACTACTGATGGAAAGATTAAAGATGACCCAGTAGACTCTTATTTAAGATTATTTTCTTCTTATTTCATAATTACCACATTTCTTCAATTCCATTTCCATTTATAGCATTCTGCATATTTGGCAGTCTGACTCTAATTTCATAGATTCTTTGTCTCCTCCTTCCCACATTCCACGAAAGCAGAAAAAAAGAAAAGTGTTTCCTAAAACTACCATTTGCATATTCAAGCAGAAGAAACAGTAATCTGGAATGTATCCTCAGAATTATAGAAAATCACTTAATTTTTTCAAGTTCCTGCTATCATATTGATGAACATGGGAGTAGCATAGTAAATTATCCTAGAATCTAACAAGGTTTAGTAGGAGATGCAAAACACACTCAAATTGGGTAATTAATATAAAGTTTAATAAATTGAATAGTTATAGAGTAGATGGAAACCAAAAGTATGGTTATTGACAAGTTAATTGGGGAGTGGAGGAATGAGGAAGTAGGGGAATCTTTGTTCTTAATGGTAGACCTACACAGATCAGATCACTCAGCATATTTGGAGATGGACAGATCCAGATAGAGAGGGCCATCTGATAGAAGTTCAGGAATCAAAGCCAGCTCTCAATAGATGGGGAACTAGCAAAAAACAGCCCCTGTTCACTCTCAGCCTTCTTTCTGACTGCCTGCAGGTGTTCACCAGCTCCAATATTTAGTAGTATGTGACCTAGGCAATTTAATTAACCTTTCTGAGGTCTTAGTTCTTTATAAGTTTATTGTAAGTTTTAAATATCTCAAAGCATTTAAACAGTGTTTGGTGCTTAGTAAGAGCTTAGGAAGTACTGATTGCAATTATTCTTAGAAGTATCATTATCACTTGCTTGTGGGTTGCAGGGAATTAATTCAGAAAAGAATGATAAAGTTGTCACAATGGGGTATCAGATTGAAAAAGGAAAGGTAGAGAATTAGATATAAATTAGTTTGTTCAATGTTGAGTTTTACACATGTCAGGAACTTTTGTAGGCATTGCAAATAGTCCATGGCACTGGGTATACTTTAAAGTTAAAATTCAAGATAGTATAATGCAGAATTGAATTTTGAACAGAAGCTGTTAAACAAATGTAAAATAATCAATTTTGTATTTTTCTAAGATAGCTGCAGAAGCAGCATATATGATGAATATAATGAAGGAGAGAGTGACTTGGAAAAATCAGTTAGCAAAATATATGACAGTCAAATCACATTCCTCTTTAACAAGAGGACAAATCATTGGCTATCACCAATCTGAGAGAAAGCATCAGAAAAAAAGCAACAGAAAAATTTTAATCAAAGCAAAAGTGTCATACATTTTTAAAGTACAGTTCTTCCTTCAGAATTATTAAAGCTGCTCTATTGCCTTGAGAATTTCACACAAAATGAATTCATAAGAAGAGTAAGATATAATCCTTGGTTTCTTTTTTGTGCTATATTGATGGGGTGGATACAGTCTTATGGACCTTGCATTATTTTACAAATGTCTCATTTGAACATTTCAAATAGAATGGAAAGTTTAAATTAAATATATTGTTACTTGAAAATGAGTTTGAGTAATGTATGCTATCCTTACAGTTATGAAAGATCTGTACAGTTCTGTACAAGAAAGACTGTCCTTGAGCAAGCAGAAAAAAATTATATCCAGGTGGAGAAGTGAAGTTCTTCCTGCCTCACCCTATACTTGGCTCCTGCAGTTTGTGTGCAAAAACTGGCTCTCACGCATATATGTAACAGAAGACTTACAAAAGAATGCATACTGGAAAGAACTTTGTTTGGAAGGCTGTATGTATTCATCCATCAAATGTCATGATGTCTTTAAAGAGAAATATATTAAATGGTAAAGTATAAATTAGTATCTTGCAATGTGAAATAGTGAAGAAAGGAGTTAGCTTGGATATAGTCAGGGGTTTTAGTCATTGTTGAACTTCTGGGTTTTATTTATTTATTTATTTATTATTTTATTTATTTCTTTGACAGAGAGATAGTGAGAGGGAACACAAGCCGGGGAAGTGTGAGAGGGAGAAGCAGGCTTCCCGCTGAGCAGGGAGCTGGATGTGGGCTGGGCTATTAGATCCCAGAACCATAGATAGGATCAGGACAGGAGCCTAAAGCAGATGCTTGATGACTGACTGAGCCACCCAGGTGCCCCTGAACTGCTGGGTTTTAACATAATGGTTTAAATATGTGAATCCTGAAGTTAGATGGTGGAATTTGAATAATGACTCCACAAAATGCAGAGTATGTATGACCAACTTGAGCAAGTCCCTCATCTTGGCTGTGCCTTAGTTTCACTAAAATTGGAGTTGTGGTCAGGAATTAATTAATTTAAGAGCACATTTAAATATTTAATAAGTGTCATCTACGGTTGCTGTTAATGTTATACTACCTACTTAGAAAGAAATCAAAGTTAAAAAGGCCCCCTCCCGGTGCCTGGGTGGCTCAGTAGGTTAAAGCCTCTGCCTTCAGCTCAGGTCATGATCTCAGGGTCCTGGGATGGAGCCCCGCATCGGGCTCTCTGCTCAGCGGGGAGCCTGCTTCCTCCTCTCTATCTCTGCCTCCCTCTCTGCCTACTTGTGATCTGATCTCTCTCTGTGTCAAGTAAATAAATAAAATCTTAAAAAAAACGCCCCCCTCCCTTTCACAGACTGTCCCTTCCTCTGTTACTCACTGGCTCTGTTTTCTATGGCAAGTCACATAACCCTTAAAGAGTGTTTCTTCATCTGTAAAGCATAAGGGATTGATTGATAATACTTAGTATCTTTCAAATTGTCAAAATCTCTAATGATTAAAAAAATAAGATAAAAAGTGACTATCCTCAGTATTCTTGATATTTTGAAAGTAACTTGTAGAGAAAGAAGATGAAAATCCAGGAAGATACCAAATGCTCACTGAAGTTAGCAAATCCACTGGGACCTGACTTTATCCTCAAAGTAAAGTCTGATAATCTGGCTATTTGTGACATGTTATTCATCTGCTGATGTATGACCCAATGTTTAAATGGTAATGCCATTCTACACACATGTAAACCAACACACACACACACACACACAGTAATCATGATTGTTTCATCTTTGCTGACTTAGGTTTTGTAGAATTTTTTATAATGAACCTGCCATATTAAAACTGAGAAGTTAAAGGTAAAATGTAACAGTTTGTCACAATTATGTTTCATATTGACAGGTGTTCTGAACTTTCTGTTTGATAACTAGACATATAAATTTCAGTTCTTAAAGCTTTGCAGCCAATTTAAGGGCTCATTTATTTCACTGACAGCAAGATGTATGTGCAGCCTGGCATACTGGATGTCTGGGGCCAAAATCGGCACTTTGTTGCTTGCGTGTTTCACAGGGAGTAAATAGTAGCAATTTTTCAGCATAGGCATACTAGCACAAGGTGTTTAGCAAATAAATGAGCATAAGATGACCTGTGGTGTCCTGAAATTACTAAAATTCATGAATAATAAAATGATCTATAGATTGTTAGCAGAGGGCTACAGCACAGGCTAATTTGCAGCCAGTGAAGCTTTGCAGGATAATTTATAACTTTTGAAAATTTAATGACTTCATCAATTTTTACCTATTTTTTACCAATATAATCTCCTGAATACCACTTTCAGCTATGATTTCCTTGTAAGGAAATATCTAAGACACTTACACAATTAGGGTATTAAGATGTTTGCTTTATTTAAGTTTCTTGATTGTTTTATATAATTCAGAAAATAATAGAGGAAAACTTTTGTGGTTGTGTGTGTTTTGTTTTAATAAGAATTTTATGAAAATATTGCTGATATATATAATATATAAAACTATGTAGTTCAATACTATTATTTCAGGAGTATACCATTTCACTTTAAACAATTAAGTTTTTGGGGCGCCTGGGTGGCTCAGTGGGTTAAAGCCGCTGCCTTTGGCTCAGGTCATGATCTCAGGGTCCTGGGATCGAGGCCCACATCAGTCTCTCTGCTCAGCAGGGAGCCTGCTTCCTCCTCTCTCCTCTCTCTCTGCCTGCCTCTCTGCCTACTTGTGATCTCTCTCTGTGTGTCAAATGAATAAATAAAATCTTAAAAAAAAAAATAAAAAAAAAATAAACAATTAAGTTTTTACTTTAAATCTGAGTATTGACACCAATTCATTTTTTTCTTTACAAATATCATAGGAAAAAATGTTTAAACAAATATAAAGATATATATCCCTTCTAATGCTCACATTACTTGGAGAATATTTTTAAGTAAGTCTTCCAAAGCAATTAATAAATAATGCTTGAAGTTTAGTTTTATGTTCTTTGCACCAAAGATAATTCCTTAAAATTTCACAATATAGATGCATGTTTTCCTTCTATAATATTTAATGTTTTATACTTAATTTGCTTACATTGTTATTAGATTATATTTAGACTATGACTTTATGATACATAGCTGTTTTCTGCATTTCTCGATGGTTGAAGTTAAGAACTTTATATCATTGTCTCCTATGTATGAATGATGAAACCTTTTAATAGACGGATCCACATTCTTTAGATTTTTCTCAATATTGTAGAATTTATTCATTGAGGATGGTTTGGTTATTGCCAAAAACCAAACTTATTTCCTGACAGTATCTGAACAAGTTAGTCAGTAACTTGGATAATATAGGTATTATCAAAATGGAATGTGAATTTAAGGCAATAAAACTATTTTCATTTGTGAACACTTAAACAGAATATATATTTGTCTAAATAGTTTCTACTTGAAGGGGTTATTTTTAAGAATTGATATTTTATTTCTATTAAAAATTCAAATCATTTGTAGTCTTTTAATGTTTTATTTTCTTTATTAAATAGAATCTGTAGAATTCTACATTTGACAATCAAGTTTAATAACTATGAATTTTTATTATACTGTTAGTGTATTTATAACTACTGATAATAGTTACTTAGAAGAAGGAGTCCTGACACTTGGTAGCTGCTATGACATATAAACTGCAGTACTTTACATACCATTTTATTAGCTCCTCATGAACTTGTAATATATGAATTAATGCCGCAACGTTTATGCCAGCCTATTGAGGCTAGTAAGTAAAAACAACGCAACCTTTTCAAGGCCCTACGTATATTGAATGAAAAAACCAACTTTTAAATTCAGTATATATGTATTTAAGTTGTATGTTCTTTCCAAAATACCACAGGTTGTCCCAAAATCCATCTGAAGTAAATATGCACTTATTTGCTGTGGTATTTTTATTATGTTTATTAAAAATTGTTAACACTTTTTGAAATTTAATATATTCACAACTTATTTGATGACCACTCTTAATATTTATTTTTCAGGACACTTTTTATTTACTGCAGTCAGTCCTAGTATGCATTTCCCCAAATTTCTGAAATGCTGCTGTCTCTTGATATAATAGAAGGAAATAAGGAATAAAGTAGTCTGGTATTCTTATTTACATTCTTTCTATTTAATTCCTTGGACTTCAGCTTTTTCATCCATAAACATGACAAATTAATAAAATTCATCATAGCAATCTTGGCATTGGCAGATACCATATAGAGCATGTGATAGCCCTAAAGTACTCTGTAATTCCCATGAAATGAAGAGACCACTAAGTGAGAACTAGAGCATTCCAAAACAATTATATTTCAAAGAATGTTAATAAATTACTAAAACAGACTCATGGAGAGAAAGAGAGGGAAGAAGATAGGGAGGGGCCTATTTAGAGATAAAACCATTAATTTCAAATTGAGTTATTCTGGATTGTTTTTAATAAGTTACTTTGCTAGTTGCTAAAAGTTAAGCAGTATAAATGTAGCTTGTAAGAAAGGAATTTCAGAGCCAAGAGGATTAGAGTGAATTATCAGTAGTCAATAACTTCGGTTTGGGTATTTATTTGCTTTCAGCTCATTTTTTTTCATGGGCAAGCAGAGTCACTTTAAGGTTCTTAGTTGAGGTGGACAAATAAGTGAGGAATGTAATTGAGCACATAATACATATTGCAAAATCTATTCTCCAGGAAGAATGGACATGCCAGTATAGTAAAATGAAAATATGTAGTGAAAAAGAAACACTCTCACCACCAGTTTGACAGTATAAGATGAACATTGGCAGTGTGATATGTAGGAACCCTTACTTAAATTATCACCTGCTTTCCTGTCAGTAGTTTTCATTTTCCCTCTTTTTATTGTTGCATTACTAAAGTATCTTTTTAGACTTTTTTCATGGTCATTTAAAGCATTTCTGAACAGTGAAAACATACAATATTGGAATTTTCCTCAAAAATTGAGAGTTGGAAAGTGTGTGTGCGCGTGTGTGCATGTTTATTTTTGTTTTGGAAGGTTTGGTGAATGTGTTGGTGTCTGGGCACGATCTTGGCTCAGTTGGCAGAAGTAGGGACTCTCATGTCTAAGTGCGGTCTACATTCTGCCTCCCCTAAAAGTTAGGAGAAAACAAATATAGGCTAAATCTAATATTTGTAACATGATGTTTTCCCTGAGCGTGGATCCTGTTCTTTTGCTGTTTACAAATTCTTGGCTAGAAGCAGGATAATTCAAAAAAATCTTTAAAGCTCTCACACATTTTTTGATGAACTTGGTTCTCTTTGACAGTCTGGGCATTGGTTACATCAGCTTTGACAAAAATCTTCTTAAAAGCTGAATATTTGTAAGAATTAAAAATAAACCAACTGATTACATGCAGAAAAAAACAGTGATCTGAAGATCATTCCTAGGAACATTCAGTTGTTTTCATGCTATGTGATTGATGTACAGGTACAAAAAATACTTTTTGAAATTTTCATCTTATTTGAAAGTGAGTAAATTATAGAATTAAAATATGAGAATCGCGTGATCATCTCTTCCCTTAGCCACTTGTTTTGGTGATCCACCCCACACAAAATGGTGTTGAATCCCTTTGTCTTATAGATGATCATCTTCAATGGAATCTATTTGTATATATCTATAAGTTGACATATTAGAATTCATACCTGTTGTCTGGGAAACATGAAATTTTGTCCTGTTGTTCCTTCTTTTTCTTTGTTCTGGCACAGGCCAAAAGCTCCAAATGCAAACTTTTCCTTTAACCCTCCTAACACAGAAGGTATCCTTACATTTATAAATTCTTATAGTCTCATATCTGAACTCTCCATGTGGTTCCTCTCACTGGCCTTGAAATGAAACAGTGGCATCATCCTTCACTTGCATTGAGGGTTTGAACAACTACACGGATAACTCTCAAAAATAATTGCACTGTCCTCAGATCTTCAACCATCATCTTTCTATAGTCAGATAGTCAAGAGGAAGGATGATAATTATTATAGGTGGAAAAATATGTCAATCTCTTACTATGCCCTGGTGATTATAGCATTTTCCTTTGGAATGAGGGGACACTTGGTACCTATTTATTTTTCTCAACGCTTTGGCCTTAGCTAAAGTGAGACAGAAATTGTTACAGATATAAACTGATAGATTATACCATATACCTTAATATGCTGTTAATGGTTTCAAGGGCAATTTAATGAATTGTATGTAGTTTTAGAAAATTCTCACAATACTACCGCCTTTATCAAATTGTCATTTCTCAATTACCTAAGAGAAGATCCTTGAGATCACTCAATGGTGTTAGTAGAATTGAAAGGAATTTTTACAGTGTAGCTAACAGCCCCTTCTTGGAGAAGCCTGTATCCGGTGACTCTGATTACAGGAGTGTAACAATCTGGCCGCCTTGTCCCAACTCAAGACAGAATTTTAAGAGGCCACTCTACCTGCTCTGTCATGGTCTGTGCTCTGCCCAACACTGATTCTTTTCCTTTCAGTCCTTAGTGGGGATCCCAAATATCCTTCCTAATAAACATCTTGCGTTCTAACCTTCATCTCAGGGTCTGTTTCCCAGAGAATCCAGACACGACATTTAATGGCTACAAAACATAAACATTGCAAGTAGGTTAATTCAAAGAAAACTCTTAAATAATTTGCAAAGAAATCTTTGAAGTAGTTGATCAGAATGGGTACTGAGACAAAGGAACTCACTGTACCCATCTTTGTTCAAAGCATCATATGTATCTTCTTTTTTCTAAAAATTATACTGAAAACAAGCAAGAATAATTTAATATATGAAGTATTATGAGAGATAATATGTTCCTAAGTTCTACCTGTTATTTTAAATCTACCTAAATTGTAATCCTACACTTTTCAGTTAAACTTTTCTCTCTGGGAACCTAAATGAAATGCTCAAATATTTGAATGTTATCATCATTTTAAAAATATATCCATTGTTTCTTCTAAGCAACCCCAAAGCAATCAATCTATCCATCATGTTTCCATTATGGTGTTTTATGGTTTATATGTATGGCATTATATGATTTAGATATTATTTCTTAACTTGCTTTTTTTGTAATAATTGCACACTATAATTTTCATTGCATGAATAAAAGCATGACAAAAAAGAATCATGGATATGTTTACATTTGTTTTTTTAGACCAAAATTAGAATATTTTTCTTAGTATAAAAATGACATGAAAATTGAAAATAAAGAAAAACAAAGGAATTATTACATCACTATGTAAATATAGATGTGTATATACATATATTGTGCATATTATTTAATAATTTTTCATAATAATGTAATGCATTATAACAGTGTTCCATACAATAGCATCCTCTTGGTAAACATTTTACTTTTCCAAAATAGGGATATGCCATTTTTTTTTCTAAATCATTTCACTATTCTTATTAAAAATCTGCAATGAAATCCTGTGCCTTTTTTTTTTTTGAAGTTTATATAAAACTTCCAATGTTTACATAAACATCTTTGGAAATTTTATAGAATTTATTTTTCAAAAATTTATTTTTTTAAGATTTTTTTTTATTTATTTGACAAAGAGAGACAGCGAGAGAAGGAACGTAAGGGAAGCCGGAGAGAGAGAAGCAGGGCTCTACATTGTAATATTACTGTTTTTCTTTTGTAATTAATAACTGAGTAGGCAGTACTAGGGAATATGTAGATATCTTGGTATTAGTTAAGTTTTAACCAGTGATTTTATTTAACCAGTGATTTTATCCATTTTGCTACTACTTCATTTTCATGAAAGTTTTAAAGTTGAGGTTTTATTACTACAGTTCATTCTATAATTTTTGTTGGCATTTTTTCATAAAGAAACCATGCCCACAATTTTGGGTTTTATTATTCATTAATGTCCATGACTATGGAAACATGATTTCCCATTTGTAATTAATTATAATCTACTTTATTATTAATGTTCAAAATGTCTAAATAAGAGCTAGATTTTGTGTATTTTGACTTGTCCATTACATTTTATTTTTGTCTCTTAGATATTCTGTCATAGATTTATCTTGTTCTCTTCTAACCCAGTCCTGAAGCTACCCATATCCAGACAGAGGTATTCTTAGTGTTTTTAGACTGTATGGACAATGCCGGGAAGTTTTTATTGCTGCTATATGGTTCCCTTAGTACGTATGTGTGTTCGTGTTTGTGTGTGCTTATCCTTTCTCTTACTCTTTTATCTATATAGATAGATATCTTTGAAATCTTTTTATAAAAACTTTAAGTCCATTTTGTTTCCATCAAATTATGGTTGAATTCTTCAGGGTTCATTTTAGTCTCCTCTTTTCCTTCTTTGTAACTTCCTTTTCCAAAAATGAGAGAGACCTGCCTTCCATTTCCTACAATGTATTTACTATTTGCTCAATACTACTGTGGGAACCAAACCTGCTAACTTGAGTTTAATAATTGCTCTTTCTTTTTCTCTTTAGCTTGGAGCTATAATATCAGAGTACTGTATTTTAAAGTTACATGTGAATTTATTTTCCCTATTTTGCATGGCTTTGGTATTTGAAATGCAGTTATTTTTAGTTTTATTAGTAAAATAGGCTAAAATTTACGTTCTCTTTTCTGTTTTATTTAACTCATTTTTATTGATTGCTTTTATTTTGTAAAAATGTAACAGTTCCAAAAATCAAAGTTATGCAAGTTATATTCAGAGAAATACCACTAGTTCCTCATTGATTTCATCCTAATGCAATTTCTAGTATATAACCAATCTCAGAAGTTTCTGTTCTTTTTACATTTTTCTTGGAAAAATTGCAAATCTTTGTATATTTTTATATTTTCCCTATTATACATAAAGTTAGTATACTGTAGCTTTCCTTTTTCACACAACAAATTATATCAATTCACTGAAATATTTCTTCTTCTTTTATAAAGTGACATATATAGCTGCATAAATTCATTATATAGGTATAATAATACATAATCAACCAGTCTTCTATGTATGGACATTTTTCCAAGTTTTTATTTAATTCCAGTTAGTTAACATACAATGTAATGCTAATTTTAGATGTAGGATTTAGTGATTTCATCACTTATATACAACACCCAGTGACCATCACAACCCATCACCCATTTAACCCCCCTGCCCACCTCCCCTCCATCAACTGTCAGTTCTTTATAGTTACAGAGTCTGTTTTATGATTTGCCTCTTTCTGTCTTCCCTGACCCCCATGTTCATGTGTTTTGTTTCTTAAATTCCATATAAGTGAAATTATATGGTATTTGTCTTTCTCTTTTAGCTTAGCATAATATTCTCTAGCTTCGTCCATGTTGTTGCACATGGCAAGAGTTCATTCTTTTTTGTGGCTGAGTAATGTATATGGATGTTGAGATTTTCATCAATACAATGCAAAAAAATGTAATGAGTAACTTTAAGAACACGTATTTTCATGTATTCAGTGTGTATCTTCAGTTTAAACTACTAAAATTGGGATTGTTAAATCACAAGAGTTACTTACTTAGATAATTAGATATTTCTGAATTTTCCTTCTTATGAGCTGTTCCAGTGTGCATTTCCACTGGCACTTGATAAGAGTACCCTTTCTTCAAAGCTCCATTAATTGTTTTCAAACATTTTTATTTCTGCCAATTTGAGCTAAGAAATATTATCTTAGTGTAGTAGTGATTTACATTTCTCTTATTGTAACTGGGATTAAATATATTTTCATAAGTTTGAGGACCATTTTAACATATTAATTTGTGAGATTTCTTTCATGTATTTTGTACATTTTGGGGGGATTTATATATAAAATTTTCCTTTAATATTTGTGTGGTTTCTTTTAAGGTTATGTCTCTGGTCTATTTGAATTTTATTATTTTATTTGAATTTATTATTTGGTGTGAGATATGGATTTAAAATGATCATTTCTCAAATGTTTATGCAGTTGCTATAGTACCGTTTATTAATGAAGTTCACCTTTAGGATGCCTGGGTTGCTCAGTCAGTTAAGCATCTGACTGCAGCTCAGGTCATGATCCCAGGGTCCTGAGATCAAGTCCCTCATTGGGCTCCCTGCTCAGTGGGGAGTCTGCTTCTCCCTCTGCCTGCCACTCCCCCTGCTTGTGCTTCCTCTCTCTTTCTGTCTCTGTCTCTGATAAATAAATAAATAAAATCTTTTTAAAAAAGCTCACCTTTGCTCTAGTTATTTGAAATTCTACTATTATCATATAATTATATATACTTTGGAGACAATTTCTAGACTATAATTTCTGTTACACAAAATGTCTGTTTTATGCACCTATTCCATTATTTTAGCGTAAAAGTTTTGAGATTTTTTAAGATTTAAGATTTGTAGGTTAGCGAGCTCTCATAGCTTTTCTGTTCAGTGTTTGTCAATTTAGATTTTAAATGGGAGTTCAAGATACTTTCTCTGAAATTAGTTGTAATTTCCTGCTTGCATTGAAGTTTGTGATCCTTACTTTCTACTATGTATGAATGAGCATTGTAGATTTTATGTGAGTTTAATTGTTCTCGTTAAATGTAGTTATTTTGGAGAATGTTCAGAATGATTTGGGTATAAATGATGACAATTTTCTCAGGTTATCCAAAGTAAAAGAAGAAGAGAAAGAAAACTTTTAAATATATCATTAAAGCCAAGTTTGGCATATAATTTTTAAATATGTATGCATGTGCAATTTGTGTGTATATATATATTTATACATAATTTTTGGTAAATTTTACCTCACATGATCTATGAAAATTAACTCAACAGATTAAAGATTTAGATATATAAGCTAAAACTGTAAATCTCTTAGAAGAAAATTTAGGTATAAATACTTGTGACCTTGGATTAGGAATTGATTTCTTAGATATGACTCCAAAGCACAAGCAACAGAAAAAAATAAATTGGACTTCCAAATTAAAGCCTTTTCTGTGCTTCAAAGGATGTAATCAAGAAGGAAAAAAAGACAATTCATGCGATGGGAAATAATATTTGCAAATTGTATTTGATAAGAGCCTAGTATCCAGGGAATATAAAATGATCTTACAACACAAAATTAAAAAGACAGATTATAAAATTTTAAAATTGGGCAGAGGATTTTGAATAGACATTTCACCAGGGAAGATACACAGATTGTCAATAAATATATCAAAAACTACCCATCATTACTCATTAGTCATTGGAAAAATATAAATCAAACTGCAATAAGATACCATTTCACACACTAAGATGGCTATAATATTTAAAAAACTATAGAGAGTAACAAGTATTTTTGAGAATGTGGAGAAACTGATTTACACTTTGCTGGTAGGAATGTAAAATGGTGTAGCTTCTTTGGAGAAAGATTGAGTAGTTCTCAAAATAATATACATATAGTTACCATAATCCTGCAATTCCACTTCTAGGTATGTACTCAAGGTAATTGAAAACATATGCTCTCACCAACAATTTTATTTGGATATTCACAGCAGCAGTAGTCTTCTGAAAACTGGAAAAACCCAACTGTCCATCAACAGATGAATGTATAAACCATATATGTTGCATCCATAGAATGGCATATTATTCAGTTACAGAAAGGAATGAAGTGCTGATAGATGGTGCACTACGAATGAATCCTAAAATACTATGCTAAGTGAAAAAAGCCAGGCACAAAGGGTTGCATAGAGTAGCTGTTACCAAGGGCCCAGAAGAGATAATTGAGAGTGAATGCTAATGAGTAAAGCATTTCTTTTTCATTGGAGGAAAATGTTCTGAGTTAGATAGTGGTGATGGTTGGGGTGCCTGGGTAGCTCAGTGCATTAAAGCCTCTGCCTTCGGCTCAGGTCATGATCTCAGGGTCCTGGAATTAAGTTTCACATCGGGCTCTCTGCTCAGCAGGGAGCCTGCTTCCTCCTCTCTCTCTGTCTGCCTCTCCACCTACTTGTGATCTCTGTTGTCAAATAAATAAATAAAATCTTTAAAAAAAAAAAGTTGTGATGGTTTCACAAATATTGTGAATATACTAACGGTTCCAAAATTACTGAAGGCAACCGAATCGTATACTGTAAAAAAGGTTAATTTTATAGTATGTGAATTATATCTTAATTTTAAAATGTTGGAAAATACATTGCATAATAGTGTGTGTATGTGTTATTGGTAAGACCTGCAATCTATTCATTTACATTTGGAATTAGTTTACCTACAGGTGGTGTGGCAGTTGTGGAAATTAGTGAGAATTCAAAGTGAAGTAAAAAGAGAAAACTTAGAGATTCAAGGTATGGATTTTGAGGAAGGTTCATACCTAATGGGAAAAAGAAAGGAAAGCAAGCAAAGAAATTACCACTGATAATCCCTCGGCATCCCTTGGTTAAGGATATTAAGGGCGTCATGAGTAGACAAGAGTTTTCATTCACTTTCAAATTTATTTTTAAAGATTGGGGTTTTTTTTGTTCATTTGACAAGGAGGGGGAGAGAGAGAGAGAGGATCACAAGTAGGCAGAGTGGCAGGCAGAGGGAGAGGGAGAGCAGGCTCCCCGATGAGCAAGGAGCCCAACAACATGGGTCTCGATCCCAGGATCCTGGGATCATGACCCGAGCCGAAGGCAGACGTTTAACCAACTGAGGCACCCAGGTGCCCCTCAAATTTATTTTTAAATAAGAGTATAATTTAAAATACAGATGTCAGGGTCGGCCTAACTAGATATACACATTTGAATGATTCCTAGAGGTCACTCTGGGGGCAGACATGTGGTCTTGGAAGGAAAGATACATTCAGGCCTAGGAACAGGAATGTAAATGCTTTGAGGCAAGAGCGTGCCTCCAAGATATAAGAATTTGGAATTAGGGCGCCTGAGTGGCTCAGTGGGTTAAAGCCTCTGCTTTCGGCTCTGGTCATGATCTCAGGGTCCTGGGATCGAGGCCCGCATCGGGCTCTCTGCTCAGCAGGGAGCCTGCTTCCTCCTCTCCCTGTCTCTCTGCCTGCCTCTTTGCCTACTTGTAATCTCTCTCTCTGTGTCAAATAAATAAATAAAATCTTAAAAAAAAAAAAAAGAATTTGGAATTAAAAACAGATTCTACTCTTTACAAATCAGTATTAATGTGAACAATATTAATTAGTCTTTAAAGTACTACCTGGGGTGGTTGGTTGGCTCATTCAGTTAAGTGTCCTACTCTTGGTTGAGACTCAGGTCATGATCTTATGGGTGGTGAGATCAAGCCCTGCATCAGTCTCCATGCTCAGTGGGGAGTCTGCTTGAAGATTCTCTCCCTCTGTCCCTCCCCCCACTCAGTTTTTTTCCCCTCTTTCTCTCTAAAATAATAATAAAAATGTTTTTAAAAAATAAAGTACTACATATACTTTATATTTCTACTTTGGTTAACCTGCAGTTTGGGATGCATATATCATCAGATATACTGTTTTCAGTGGACATAATTTTCTGAAGAAATGTGAAGATAACCATGTGAAATTTTACATAGATTCAGGTATGTTTAATTTACACATACTTGTTTTTCTAAGGGTTAATGATTGTTGAATGCCTAGGTATGTTTTCATAGGTTTTCTCTCTTCACACATTCTGTGTTTCTTTCTGTCTCTCTTCTGAGAGAGGATTGGAAAGTACTTTTTTATAAACCTCGCTCTCTGTGTCTATTTTACAGTCATGGTATTTAGATTTATAATTTACCTTGTCATCAAATAATGGAATTATACAATATGATTTAAAAATGAGCATCATTTGTATATTCATATTGAAATGTAAGCAATTCATAATATATTAATTAAATGTATTACATTAGTATTTTCATTAATCCATATAGCATATTATTTGTGCTTGCATCTGTAATGTTCAGTAAGTGTAACTTAATATAAAACTATGATAAGAATGTAAGAATAATGCTATTTTCATCCACCGTTTCTCCTCTGGTGTTCAATAATAGCAACATTAAGTCCTCACAGTTGTGACAGCTATAAAAGGATGTGGTTAGCTTATCTGTAGCAAGCTGCAAAGGTAAAAATGGTGAAGTAATTTGCTATCACAGAATGGTTTTTAAGTCATTTGCTTTTATATGTAAAATTAATTAAACAAGCAAGATTGAAAGTTGACACACTGAGGATTTTATTCCTTTTGCCTAATGTAGCATATTATTTCTATCTGAAAAATACTCAGTTGTAATTTTCCTTTTATTTTCTTCTCTTAAAATATCTAAAAGTTTAGTTAATGATATTCAACATTATGTGGAAATGTTCTTTTCCTAGCAGTGTGTTTTGTACACAGATCAGATATTTCTGCACATCATATAAAACTCAGTCTGTCATAACTAAACTGTAAAGGTTTTTCTATGATAAAACACACTATGTGCAGTTTGAATTTTTGCAAACATTAGACAATAAAAATGAATTTAGTTATAAGACATAAATAGCTTTCATAAGAACCTCGAAGGTGCTATTGAAGCAGAAGAAGAAAAATAATTTTCTATTACAGGTGTTCTAACAATATTTGTATTGTAAAAAAGAATTTACTTATATATCATTATTTTATCATGCTTTATGATAATAAATACAATTAGTATAGGATGTATAACTAATTATGCAATTTAAAGGAAACAGAATTTAGTATTTTTTATTATTGTAAAAACATTTCATCTGTTTGAGTGTTGTTTTGTAGAAAATATGGGGCTTTTGTTGATAAAATGACTAGTTGTTGAAAATACTTCATATATTTTATTAGCTCATAATAAAGATAAATTTCCATAGAGGAACTATCATATTATCTTATAGATTTATGTGTTTTGTTTTTGATCATTTATAAACATCCTTATGGCTATTTATTCAGGTCCCAGCAGCTCAATGAATGACATTTAATAGATTTGTGGAGGAAAACATATGCTTAATTAGTAGAAAAAAATTAAACAATAACACAAACTTTGTAATTACCAGGAGATACTATTTCAGTTAGCTCTTTATTGTTTCGATAGTTTTTCTAAGATAAGGGGGAAAAAAATTACTTTACCAGAAAAGAATTGTTTTAGAAAATCTGAAATTCACTTACATGAGTTTTTAAAATAGTAGGTCTTATTTTAGGCACTCAATATCCACCTTCATAGAAAGGTCATGATAAGAAAGCTTTTCAGAGTCATAGTCTTTTAATATAATTTTAGTGTTAATTTTATTTTTTGACTTGCTTTGCATTGCCACTAGATGGAACCAATAAACTTTATAATTTCTATTAATACATTTTTGTCCTAGATGTATATGCTTATAAACTCTTCAACTAAAATCCTGGAAATAGTTCAACACTTAAATTCCTTAACTCTGTGAATGGGCATCAAAAAATTGAGTAATACCAACCCAGCAATACCATCGGCAAACACTAGTGTAAAAACAAATGAAATGTCATCAGCAACAACAAATCTGAGCAGTTTAAAAATATTGGGGAGGATATGCAGTCTTTAAATAATCAGGAGGAAAGGTAAATCATGAGAAACTGTTCTAATATATTTGATGATAAATATTGAATTGTGTCTTTGTAGAAATCTATTAAATGCAGCAAAATAGATGTATACTAATTATTCAATTGTAGATATTTTTTGAGAACCATTGAATCAAAAATCAAACCTATATTAAATGTCTCCATGTAAAAATTACTGCTATTGATCAACAGTAGTCAGCTAGTTGGTAATTTGTGCTTGTGTTGAGACTCTTTCTCAAATTAGTTATTTTTTTTCTGGGTCTTTATATAAGAAAAAATGAAGAACTATTAAGAAATAGAAAATACATTGTTGTATACATAATAATTTTTTTCTGCCTTCATATAGAGGGTTGATTTTTTCAATACATCCAGTTCCCAGAATTGGAAAGCCCTATATATGCTCAATAAAAAAAAGGAGCAAGTAAGAGGACTGATAGGATAGTTATAAAGTAACATTGTTGGATACTTTTATAACTTCAATTTTCCAGCCTGGAAATTGAGACTTAAAAAGTTTTAGTGTCTTTTCCAAAGACAATTAGCTTTTAGAGCTGGTTTCTGATACAAGATACCAGTCCTTAGTCCCTATACAAAAGACTAGCATGCCTAGGGCGCCTGGGTGGCTCAGTGGGTTAAAGCCTCTGCCTTCGGCTCAGGTCATGATCTCAGGGTCCTGGGATCGAGGCCCGCATCGGGCTCTCTGCTCAGCAGGGAGCCTGCTTCCTCCTCTCTCTCTGCCTGCTTCTCTGCCTGCTTGTGATCTCTCCCTCTATCTCTCTGTCAAATAAATAAATAAAATCTTAAAAAAAAAAAAAAGACTAGCATGCCTAGAATGTGGAGAATACAGAACATATGTAAATCAGTGAACATTCGAAAGCAAGCCTAAAACATCAAAAGCCTTGAATGCCATGTGAAGATTTTTCCATCACTGATGGTGATGGTAGCCACTGTAATAAGTAAGATGAGATCCTGTATTAGTTTACTAGGGCTGCCTAACAAGAGTACTGCAAAATGGATGGCTTTACACAACAGGAATTTATGTCTCACCATTCTGGAAAACAGAAATCTGTAGTCAAGGTGTCAGCAGGGCTATTTTGTCATTAAACAAAGTGTTGGGGACATATTATTCTGTATATATCAAATGAAGAGTCTACTAAAAGATGTTGATTTGATAAAATTTCTCAAATGCCACAGATTTTTAAGTAGATGTAAACCTGAAGTCTTTCTTCAGAATGGTAGCTGTTGATTTTAACAAAAGTTGCTTTAAAGAGCAGAGTAGATCTAATAGACTTCATTTTTGTTGATTGATTATAAATGATATATTTTCTCAGGAAACTTGATTTTGAATGGAAGACAATATTGTCATTAATTAAGATGGCACAGATATATGCAAGTTTAAACTGGGGAGAAAAAGGAGTAGAGCATGTGTTTGCACATGCTGGATATTAATGGAAAAACTCATTGAGAGAGGGTTCTAGGATGGTATGAGGACATTTATGTCAAAACACAATTAAATTGATTTATCTTTCATAGAGTCTAGAGAATATGGGAAAGATGTTAGCCCATTCATATGTTCTAAAACTACAGTGAACTTTGGTATAATTTATAATGATTATTTTTTAGAAGTGAATGGTAAAATCAATTTTTGAATGGAAGTGGATCTTGGGAAGGAGATGATTGAGGAAAGTGTTGAAGGCTTCAGTAATTACTGTACAAAGTAAATGAGAGAGGTGACTACAGAAATACAGCATGATTGCTTTAAGTGTCCAGTGATAGTTGGCTAGTTATTTACAAAGATTACAGTCACACACAGCAGCACAAGTATGGATTGGGAAGGTCACAAAATTAGAATGATGGCAGTTTGGGCTTGAGGGTAATTATGTAGCTGATTAGAGTGTTGTGGAAGACAAAAGTAAATAATAAGGGCTGATCGATGGTGATATGTGTAAGTAATAAGGAAAAATATAAGAATAGAAAAATAGGCTCTGTAGTTAAATAAAACTGTCCTGTGTTACTCTCTGAACATTTAAAAGATCAAATTAAAACATGAATGGGTGTGTTTTAAATTAAATATTTTTTAAAAAAATATATGCATCTATTGCAGTGAACTTTTGATTTTGTCTCAGAGTAATTACCTAAATGATTGAGTCATGTCTTGATCTATAGCTTTAGGTACATAAAGATACTATTTAATTCTGGGTTAAGTGAGGAAAAAGAAATAAGTTGTGATTTGGGAATTGTAGGTTTATTAAACATATGGGAGAATATTGAAAACATGTTTTCCTTTAAGAAATGATAATATATGAAGATCATTGGGTAACATTGAATATCTCTGGTTTGAATCAGTACTTACAGGTGTAAGGCCATAATAGAGGTATGTAATGTTCTGTTAGGACTCTAGAAGTATGTAAAAATAGCATGCCTCAATCATAATCATAATAATGAGTTAGTCCCATAGGCTAAAACTGGAAAAGTTAATGGGCTCTTGATGCAAAATATTGTTGATAGTCACGGTGTCTCCACTTAAGCTGTGAGGTTTTTCTTTTTCTCCCTTTTTAATGAAACTGTCAGCAAGCTAGAAGGTGACTTCAACACACAAAATCTTATCACTGGAGGTGAAACATCAACACTTTGAGTGAAATTTGTAATTATATCTAAGCATCCAGAGACAAGAACACAAGTAGAATAAAAGATAAACTCATTATTACCACTTGTGACCTACCCCAGCACTAAGGAGCCACAGAATTATTTACAAAATCAAGGTATCATTGTCAAAGTGGATTGTTCACAGGTCAAAGAAAAAAAAATGCCAGAGGAGATATCTGCAAATGATTAAAAAATAAAATAAAATTGAAGAAATGAAAAAGAGACAGCTAAATAGGCTCCATTAACTGGATGAAAATAGAAAGCAGCAAAGCTAAGGCAAATCTTTTTTGGTATGGTATTTATACACCAGGCATTATCTTTCACATTTCAGAACCAAACACAAAATTTAGAACAACCAAATCTTCGAATAAAATATTATTTCAGTTAAGTTTTGCAGATCTCAAAAGAAAATAAGCTTTATTTTTTTAAATTCTCAAGTCATAAAAAATAAATCTTTCTGGATTACCTTCATTAATTTAAAAGCCTATTCTATAAAAGAATGTTGGTATTATACAGTTAAGTAAAGCAGAGTTATTTCTCTTTGAAGCAGGATGGTTCCTAGTTTAACAAGTAGCAGAAAACATAACCTATCTCAAATAAGGAGTTATTGTGACCTATATTGAAAATCCAGAGGTATGACTGGCTTCTGTCACAGATAGGTTAAAATCTGGGTCCATTTTTCTGTGGTTCTTTTGACTGTATTTTCCTTTTTTCTGACTGGACCCCAGATTATTTTGCCTGATGGCAACAAAATGGCAGAGGCAGTACTAGGCCTCATGTCTACAGAAACACTCCTCTAAGCAAGTCAAAGTTACCACTCTCTCCAACACGAATCCTATTCTTCGTTCTGACTGGTTCATCCTATGTCAGGCACTATGGTAACGAGGACTGAGATCATGCAGGATGTTTCATCCTAAATCAGGATGATTTTCACTCCAAGAATAAGGATGGATTCGTTTCACCTGCCATGTTTTGTCCGCTGTAACACTGATGAACAAGTGGATGTGGGATTTGTGAGGCTAGCATAGAGATGTATTGTGAGGTTCTTTATTGACCATTTCAAGAAGTGGGGAGTTGGCAGTGATGTAACCAGTGCAGTGGAAAGGGGAAGATCTGCCAAAGTAGCAGTTATTAGAAATATGTTGTCTCTAAAGAATTTAAAAGTAGTAATAAAGCCAACTAAAAGTCGGTCTGCTTGTTATAGCTATGCTCTACTAAGTCTCAGCTGTGCCAGTGATAAAATACTCATTCTCAAAAAATTTTTTCAGTCTAATTTTATTTTAACATATGTGTAATTTACATACAATAAACTGCACATGTTTAAAGTACAGCTCGATGAATTTTGACACATATATATAACTATAGAAGCACCAACTCTCTTATGAACATATGGACCATTTTCATTAACTCTGAAAATCCTTTTGTGTCCCGTTTCTACTCATTCCTTGATGAGCCCTGAGAAACAAACACTGTTAAGAGTTCCACTGTCAGAGATTAGTGTCGCCTGTTACGACACTCTTGTTAAAGGAATCACAGAGTGCATATTCTTTTGTGTTTGACTTCTTGTGCTGAATATAATATTGTTCAACATTTTTTCCATTTGATTGCTGAATAATATCCTATTACATGAATACAGCACAATGTGCTTATCTATCTTCTCCTTGTGGATATTTGATTTCCCCCCTCCAATTTTTGTCTATTATGAATAAAACTGCTATAAATATTTTTGAATGATACTTTCTGTAGGCATATTTTAATTTCTTTTGGGTAAAGGAAAAGAAAACCTTAATCGATTGGTCATAAGCTAGGCTTATTTTTAATTTATAAGAAACTGTCAAGAGTTTTTCAAAATAGTTGCTCCATATTCAACACCCCTCAACATTATATGAGAGTTTCACTTCATCTACATCCTTGTAACTTGCTGTTACCAGTCTTTTGTAGTTGAGTCATTCTTATGGTGGATATGGTTACTTTTTTTGTGGTTTAAGTGTACATTTCTCGAATAATGAATGCAGAGAAAAATTGGATCAACCATTTGAGCATCTTCCTTTTATGTAGAGTCCTTTCTCATTTTAACCCTTTAGACTCTACAATTAAGGTTTGCATAGTTTTACCATATAAAGAAAATGAAAAAAGGAAAAAAAAATAATGTCACTTCCCCTCTCAATATAGCATGTTTATTGCATATAGTGACCATCAATCATTTACCTCTCAACTTCATAGGCAATGTTCATTAATTTGAAATTGAATAAACATTAATTAAATTATAGGCAGTCTGAGGGAGGAGCTTCAGTTTAGAGTGTTCTTGAGTGCTGAATTAACAAATGTCATTAGTTTCTAAACCCCAATTAGCAGTACTACATGAGCAACTAAAGTCTAGCTTGTTGGATACAATTTACTTCCATGAAGTTAATTATCAAACCTATCATTTATTTCCACTTCATATGCCCAGAACTTAGCATAGCAATAAATAAATATTTTTTTCAAATTTTTTGTTGAACTAAAATACACATAACAAAGTTTACCATCTTAACCATTTTAAGTGTAGAATTAAGAAGTATTAATTACACTCATTGTGTTCTGCAACCATCACCACTATTTATCTCAATAACTCTTTTCCTCTTTCAAAACCATAACTCTGTACCATAAACAATAACTTCTTGTTTCCTCCTTTCAGTCCACACAACCACTATTCTACTTTATGTCTACTTTATATAATTTCAACTAGTCTAATTCTTCACATAAGTAGAATCCTACAATTTGTGTCTTTTTGTGATTGGTTTATTTCACTTAGCATAATGTCTTCAACATCCATCCATGTTATAGCATGTATCAGAATTTCCTTCCTTTTTAAGGCTAAATAATATTCCATTGTATGTATACACCACATTTTGCTTATCTGCTTATCCAGTGATGGACACTTGACTTGCTTCCACATTTTAGCTATTGTAAATAATGCTATTGTGAACATAGGAGTGCAGATATCTCTTTGAGTCCCAACTTTAAAATCTTTTGGGTGTATACCAGAAGTGCAATTGCTGGATCATATGGTAATTGAATTTTTAATTTTTTGGGGAACCACCTTGTTTTCCACAGTGGCTGTACCATTTCATATTTATTTATTTATTTGTTTATTTAATGAATATATAATATAGTGTTTCAGGGGTACAGGTCTGTGATTCATCAGTCTTACACAATTCTCACTACTCACTATTTCACATTCCTATCAGCAGTGCCCCACCTAGGGTTACAGTTTCTCCGTGTCTTCACCCATACTTATTTTCTGTGTTTTTCTTTTCTTTCCTTTTTTTTTTTAATAGACATCCTAATGAGTGTGAGGTGGTATCTCATTATAGTTTTGATGTGCATATCTCCAGTGATCAGTGATATTGAACATTTTTTAATGTGTTTCTGAGCTGTTCATATATTTTCTTTGGAGAAATATCTGTTCAAGTACTTGTCCATTTTGAATTGAACTGTTTGTTTTATTGTTGCTAAGTTTTAGAAGTTCCCTATATATTCTGGATATTAACCACTTACCAGATATATGATCTTCAAATACTGTGTCTTATATTGTATGTGTGTGTGTTTTAAGATTTTATTTATTAATTTGAAAAAGAGAGAGAGGGTGCACAGGTTGGGGGAGGGGTAGAGGGAGAGGGAAAAGCAGACTCTCTTTTGAGCAGGGGTTGGTCCAAGAACCCCAGGATCATGACCTGAACTGAAGGCAGATGCTTAAATGACTGAGCCACCCGAGCGCCCCTTATTTTTTTTGTGTGTGTGTGTGTTTTACTCTTTTGATAGTGTCTTTTGATATGCAAAATTTTAAATTTTCATAAAGTCCAGTTTGTCTTCGATATCAGAGCCAAGAAATTGTTGAATTGTTGTGAAGCTTTTGCTCTATGTTTTCTTTTTTATTTATTTGACAGAGAGAGAAAGAGATAGTGAGAGAGGGAACACAAGCAGGGGAGCGGGAGAAGGAGAAGGAGGCTTCCCGCCAAGCAGGGAGCCTAATGTGGGGCTGGATCCCAGGACCCTGGGTTCATGACCTGAGCCAAAGGCAGCCGCTTAACGACTGAGCCACCCAGGCACCCCTGCTCTATGTTTCCTTTGAGTTTTAAGGTTTTAGATATTATAAATGTAATGTAGATTTTTGATTGATTTTGAGTTAATTTTTCTATATGGTGTTAACTAAGTGTCCAACTCATTCTTTACCAATTGGATATCCAGTTTTCTCAGAACCATTTCTTGGAAAAAAAAATAGTCCTGTCTCCATTGAATGGTCTTGGCACCTTTGTCAGAAATCATTTGATCATCTATGCAAGGGTTTATTTGGGGGCTTTATATTGTTTTGATCTGCCCAGTTGCCTTAATGCCAGTACTTCACTGTTTCAGTTACTTCAGCTTTGTGGTGTGTGCTGAAATCAGAAAGCATGAATTCTCTGGATTTTTTTCTTTTTAAAGATTGCTTTGGCAATTTTGGGTCCCTTCAGAAGCTATGTGAATTTTGAGACCAGTTTTTCTATTTCTGCAAAAAAAAAAAAATCATCAGGATTTTGAAGGAATTGCATTAAATTTGTGTATCACTTTGGGTAGTATTGACATCTTAACAATATTAAGTTTTCTAATCAATGAAATTGGGTTGTATCTCTTTTTCAGTCCTTTCAGCAATATTTTATAGCTTTTATTTTATAAATATTCTACCTCCATAGTGAAGATAATTCCTAAGTACTTTATTCTTATTGATAAATGTTGTAAATGGAATTGTTTTGTAATTTTCTTTTTAAGTTGTCCATTAGTGTATAAATGCAACTGATTTTTATGGGTTGACTTTGTAACATGCTAATTTGCTAAATTTACTTTTTGACAAGGGTTTTTTGTGGATTTTTTAATGGATTTCTACATATAAGATCATATCATCTGTGAACAGTGATAATTTTACTTCTTCCTTTCCAATTTTGTTTCCTTTAATTTCTTTTTCTTGACTACTTGCTCTAGCTGGAATTTCCTGTACTATGTTAAATAGAAGTGGTAAGACTGGGAATCCTTGCCTTGTTTCTGATCTTAGAGGAAAAGCTCTTAGCTTTTACCATTGACTATGATGTTTGCTATGGGTTTTTCAGATATGGCTTTTATTATGTTGAGGAAGTTTCCTTCTATTCCTAGTTTGATGAGTGTTTTTATCATACAAGGTATGGAATTTTGTCTAGTGTTTTATCTGCATTTATTGAGGTCATCACGTGATACCCATCTTTTATTTTGTTGATGTGGTGTATCACATTAATTTGTGGATGTCGAACCATCCCTGCATCCTCAGAATAAATCACATTTAATCATACTATGTGATCATTTAAAAGTAAGATCTTTTATTGTTGAATTAGTTTGTTAATACTTTGTTGAGGAATTTTGCTTCTATTCATTAGGGATATTGGCCTCTAATTGTTTTTCTTATGGTGTTCTTGTCTAGTTTTGTTATCAGGCTAATGCTGACCTTCTGGGATGAGTTATGAAATGTTCCTTTCTCTCAATTTTTCTTTGAAAAAGTTTGAGAAGGAATTGGTGTTAATTCTTCTTTAAATGTTTGGTATAATTCACCAGTGAAGCCATCATGCATGGTATATTTTTTCATTTGATTACTGATTCAGTCTCCTTACTAGTTATGGATCTATTCAGATTTTTCGGTGGTTATTTAGTCTTGGTAGTTTTTGTGTTTTTAGGAATTTGTCCCTTTAATCTGGGTTATCCAATTTCTTAGCATACAAATGTTCACAGTACTCTTTTATAATCTTTTTTATTTCTGCAGAGTTGTTGGTAATGTTCTCACTTTCATTTCTGATTTTAATAATTTGAGTTGTCTTCTTTTTTTCTTAGTCAGTCTAGTTAAAGGTTTGTCAATTTTGTTGATCGTTTCAAAGAACCAACATTTGGTTTCATTGATTTTCTTCACTGTTGTTTATTCTCTATTTTATTATCTATGATCTAATCTTTATTATTTCCTTCCTTCTGTTAACTTATGGTTAATTTGTTCTCTTTCTAACTCATTGAGTTATCAAGTTAGTTTTTTGACTTGAAATTGTTATTGTTTTTAAATGTAAGCATTTATAGCTGCAAATTTCTCCCTTTGCATGACTTTTTCTTGTCTTATAAGTTTTGGTATGTTTTGTTTTCATTTTCATTAATCTCTAAGTAGTTCCTAATTTTCGTTCTGATTTCTTTTTGGATCTTTTAGTTGTTAAAGGATGTGTTGTGTAATTTCTAAAAATTCGTGAATTCTTTAACTTCTTTTCTGTTATGGATTTCTAACTTCATCCCATTGTGGTCAGAAAAGATACTTTGCATGTTATCTTTTTTTAATTTATTGAAAATTAATTTATGTCCACTTGTGTGCTGTATCTTGGAAAATGTCCCATGTACAGTTGAGAAGAATGTGTATCTGTTTTTGTGTATGTGTTCTTTATATGGCTATTAGATCTGGTTGGTTTATTGTGTTGATTTTGGCCTCTATAACCTTATCTTCTGTAGGTTATTCTATTAATTATTGAAAATAAAGTCTCTAGCTGTTACTATAGAACTGTTTATTTCTTCCTTCAATTCTGTGAGTTTTTGCTTTTATATATATTTTTGGTCTATCATTAGGTGTATAAGTACTTACAGTTGTTATATCTTTCTGTATTGAATCTTGTAGTCATATATAATGTCCTTTCTGTGCATCATAAAATTTGTGCTTTTAAAATTTGAAGTAAATTTTGTCTGATATCGGTATAGATGCTGTCTTTTGGTTACTTTTTGCATGGACTATCTTTTTCCATCCTTGCACTTTCAGTCTGTTTGTATCCTTGGTTCTAAAGTGTAGACAGAATCTTCTTGGATCATGTGTTTTTATCCATTTAGCCAATCTCTGACTTTTGATTAGAGTTTAATCCATTTACGATTAAAGTAATTGATGATTTTTATTTTGTCAAAATTACTTTTATCATTTTGCTGTTTTCTAACTGCCTGATAGCATTTTTTGTCTCTTGTTTCCTGTATTATTTTATTCTTTTGTGTTTAGTTGATTTTTTGAAGTGGGATATTTAAATTCCTTTCTCATTTTTTTTTCTGTGTGAATGTGCTATAGCTATTTTATTTATGGTTACCACAGATATTATATTTAACATTCCAAAGTTACAGCACTGATCCCCCATATTTGGAGAATAGAGTCTTTTTTGCTTACCCTGGCTCCCACAGCCTGTATGCAAGGAGCTCTGGAGACACTTAAACAGCTGCTTGCCTTATAACTAGGGGTAGAATATGAATAATAGCTACTGTTAATAGCTGAGATTGACTGAAATTAACCACAGTTTACTTTCTAAGCCTTTCCTTGGAGTTGTAGTCCTTCAAATGTCTCCAGAGTTCCATAATAATTACATCAGATAGGTTCTGACAGTGCAGTTGTCTCAGTGGGGAGACAGATTACTGGTTCTTCCTATTCTGCTGTCTTCACACAATAAATACTATTTTGATGACATAATCACTTACCGTATCGTGTAACCTTAAAAATGTGAAGGACTCAGGACCCCAATCTACCAGTGCTTTTAGGGTAGTCCATTAGGGACTTCAAAGTTAATGAATTTGAGTCTCATCTCTGGTCTCTTAACCAAGTTAGTACTACAAAGAACCCCAAATATGATATAGTGGGTGTGCATTTGTTAGTGATATTTAGAAAAACTTTCAATCTCTTATTGTGTGAAGATTTTAAAAACAAATCACTGGAAAACCACATCTAATAAGGCAAACTAGGTTCTGATTTTCTTAGATTCTATTTGTTGAAGCTTACTACAAAATGTCCTTAACAGTTTTGTTACCATACTAAATTACAATAATATAAATATACCCAGCAAAGAAAGACAGGAAATAGTTTCCTTAACAAATTCAGAAGACCTCTTAGTTTACAGTAAACCCATTATATGAATTTAACCTAATCATTATATTTTTATTGTTCCGCTTCAGTTGCTTCCTACTTTTAGAGAGAAGTAACACAAATTGTAAGGAATAATTTTTATTTTAATAAATTAAAGTTATTTTAATTATTTCAACAGTCATTTTCATTATTTTTTAATGAAAACTTTTATAGTCCATTTGCTTAATATTATAGTGGTACATATGTTTGCTTATTTGAGGTTGTTAAATCAGGGATTAATTTTAATACTATATTGCCCAAACATAGTAATGGTAATAGTGATATACACTAATTACTGTAAGTAATTGATGAATAAGTTTAATATCACTTGTAATTCTTACGTATTCATAAAACTCTCATTTGTACTAATAAAGCACTGTTGTGAAGTTCTGATGACTTAGAAAGTAATACATGGGTAATTGTATATAGACTAAAGCTACTTTTATAAAGATTTTATGATAATGAGATATTACAATATACTTCCCAAATGAAATCATTTCAGTTTGAATCATTATTATTTTCAATGTTAATGCATTCATACTCTGTCACTTTATCTGTATACAGAAAGAGATGAACAAGGACAATCTTGCAATATATATTACATTATTATTCCCTTCTGATTCTCTTACAAGGTGCTACTCAATACTGAAAAACTAGAATAAATATAATTTGTATTTTGAAGCTGTTTTCTATCACTTTGTGTTCAAATACATGCTGCTGACCCAGTTAAAATCTGGCATATGTTTCCCCCAAAAGCAAATTCACTGCTCTGTGATTGGATTTAAAATGTAATTTATAAGATGTCTCGATTTTATTTTTAATTAATTAATTAATACTTTTATTATAATTATTGATTTATAATACTAGAAATACTTTCAGCTTTGTTATTGAGCTTATGATATGCCCCAAATAAATCTTTAAAATGTTTAATTATAATTCCACTTTATCTATAATAAAACACATACTATTATGAATCTATAAATAATCATTGTCATGTATTTCTATAGGAAGCTGTAATTTGAGTTACCATTAGCATCCCTCTAACAAAAAGGAAACATATACGACTGCATGGTGAAATTAAAAGCTAAAACAAGTAATCAAGAAATGGCAGATATCTAAATTTTACCTTTATATTTTTATTTAAATTTATTTTTGGCCTTCTCAAATCAATGATATTTAACATGTCTGAATTAAACCAACGTTGATGTTAACATGCAATCTGTATGTATTAATGACTGGAGAGACCTTAGTAAAATTTATCACTATCTTAGTGGAAGAGTTTCTCATTCTAAAGCCAAGTAATTTAAATAGTTATAACTTCAGTACAGAAGTAAACTAGGTAGGTTTACTTTTTTCAAGTCTGATTAACTATTATTAGTAAAATGTCAATATTATTAAACTTTACTTATTTATCAAAAAATGGCTAGACAGAATAGAACTTTCAAAATGTTAAGTTATAGATTAATTTTGATATTGTTTATTCATGAACATTTTAATGAAGCATGAATTAAAATTCACTATATAGTTTTCTTGAGAGAAAAGTGAGAATATTATATACATAAAACCAAATGCCCTTTATAACTGAAAAATATTAAGGTAAATATTGAACTTTATAATAGAATATATTACTTCAAATGCATTTTATGACACATTTCAGAAATAAGCTCTATTTATACAGTTGAGTCAGAAATTACATTATTTCATTATATTCTATTTTAAAATACATGGTATTATAAAATTATTCATGAAAAAAAGTCAAAATGTAGGAGAAAAAGGAATATAACACAAGTGAGAGAACCAAAATGACATTTCTAGATAACTTCTCTTAAAATTTATCTTTTGATACTAGACAAATCAATTGTAAATAATGCTAGATGATTTTTTGCTGTCATTTTTGCTAGTATCTCTTAATAGAAATTTGCTGGTATTTGTTAAGCAACTTTTGTATGCATACGAATTAACTACAGAAATGAAACTAATTAAATTTTTCTAGAATCTAATTGTAATTAGAACACTTTTGTTTTGGGCATTTGCAAATTTATCTTCTTTCATCATAGCAAAATTATTGGCAGATAGGTGTTGCTAGTCCAATTTGTCAAATAATGCTTAGAGTTTATAAACATATGCCCTAAATTATGAAATAACAGCTAGGATTTAAATCTAGGGCTTTGAATAATAAAAATGTATGTCTTTCCCAGTGAGTAGCTTATGGCTCTAAGGTTTTCATGTAGATTATTTTCAATGATGTATTCTTTGAAAGCAAAACATAAAAGGAACCAAAAGTATATTGATAAAATTTTCAAAATATAATAATCCATAGTATATTAAAAACTCCTATAAATCAATATAAAACACATGAAATACAACATAAATTTTAATAAAAGATTTGAATAGTTACTTTGTTGGGAGAAAATTCCACATGGCATATCAGTTTTTGTTTTGGACTATTTAAGCCTATTTCTATGGTAAACATCTAGAGTTTTGGCTATTTTAACCTAAAATGTGTAGAATAATTAATTAATATTCTCTTATGTTCCTTAACATTAGGAATATCTTCCATCATAGTTTGCTTATAATTTATTTATTCATGTACATATATTCTTTTGTATCTTCACAGCATGATTTATGCATTCTGTTTTTTGAGGGAAATTAAGATATTGTCTATCTCAGGGTACAGAAAGTAGATTTGTTTTATGGACATTATAGTAAAGACGCTTTTCTCCCAAGCAAAGGCAGTGTAGTTTTGCTAGAAGCACTCTACAAAAGCTTAAGTTCTTGAGCTATGACACAAGACCTCTGTGTGCTCAGCGTCCATCTAGGCCTGTGTCTAAACTGCCTTGAAGGTACCTGGAGAACAAAGCAACCAAAGACAACATGAAGCTTATGCTCTCTGCTGTGCTATGAATAATAAAGTCATTTTTATCTGACCCAGGAATCCTTTGTCTTCTGCCAGCATCTCTGAAACTGTATCAGGCTAACTTGTTAGCTTATAAGCAGAGTAAAATTTGAGATACGACACAGTCTAGACACACTTTGCTTGAAAGTAAAATCTAACTAGCCAATGTACGTGTAGAATGATGAACAAAAAGATCATACTATGAGCAAAATATGAACAAACATACACTTACTGTTGTAAAAAAAAGCATATCACAGAAGACTATTAGTTTATTAATCTATCCATTTTGAATTAAAATAGGTAAAACTAAACAAGCATTCTGTAATATATACATGATTTATAACTTAAGAAAAGTCTGAGGGATGCTTGGGTGGCTCTGTCGGTTAAGCATCTGACTCTTGATTTTGGCTCAGATCATGAACTCAGAGTTGTGTCATCAGATCATGATCTCAGAGCCCTGTGTCAGGGTGGAGCCTGCTTAAGATTCTCTCTCTTCCTCTCCTTTCGCCCTTCTCCTCCTTAAAAAAAAGAAAAGAAAAATCTGAGTCACTTGAGAATGTAGTTACAACACCATGTGATAGTGGGAAGAGTGCAGACAGAGCTGTTATTTATCTGTAGTGTGAGAGGAAAAATCTCAACTGTATATAAGGGTTGTTAATGTATATGTAGCATTTAATACCTTGAGAGAATGTCATTGCTAATAGAGAGTATACATGGTGAAGACCAAGGACAGATCCTCAGAATTTTTCAGCAATAATCATCAAGGCAAAGAGAGAACCATTAGATAATATGGGCAAGGAGTGGTAAGTATGGTACAAAGAAACTCAGTAGAGTAGGGTGTCCCAGAAAATAATTGAAACACTTTATCAGGGAACATAAGTGCTACTCTTCGTCAGATGTTACTGAGTACTCATGTAAGATGAGAACTAACTATAATATATAAAATACCATCTGAATACAAATATTTTGTGCAGTAGTACGGAATTCAGATAACCATGACAAGTGCCATTTTGATGGAGTGCCGAGAGTGAATATCAGATTTAGGAGAATATAGAAGAGCAATAAATGAGAACAAGAATGGAAAGAAATTTTGAGAAGCTGCAATGAAATGTTTGGAGAATAGCTGTCAGGACAGTGGGTTCAAGAGAATTTACCTCATGGAAAAATGTCAGCACATATTTATATGGAAGAAATTGATGGACGAGAGAGCAAAGAGCAAAATCTAAGGATGAGTGTGATATCATCAAGAATGTTTAAGTACCCCCAAAACTGAATTTTTCCCATGGAAGCAACATATAAACCTACAAAAGTTTTCACAATCAAGTTTTTCAGAAAACTGGAAATCAACCAAAAACTTGAAATGAAGTCAAATGAAAACTATATTGGAGAAATAGAGGAAGAAAAAAATACATAAGGCACGTAGAATACAAGTAGCAAAATGGCAAATAAATCCTACATTACGAATAATTGCATTACATGTAAATTGATTAAGCACTCCAATTAAAAGCAGAGATTGGCAAAATGGATGAGAAAATATGATTCAACTATATATGGCCTACAGGATACACAGCTGGGATTTAAAGGCATAAATAATTTGAAAGAGGATAGATAAAGATCTATCATGCAAACAGTAACCAAAAAAAAAACTAGATTTGATATAAGAACATGAGACCACTAGACTTTAAGAAAACCATCGTTACTACAGGAGAGACATTTTATAATTATAAAAGCATCTGCCCATCAATAAGATATAATGGTTGTGAGCATATGTGTACCTAAAAACAGAGTCCCAAAACATGAAACAAACCTGACAGAATTAAAGTATAAAAGTCTTAGAATTATATATTATATAATTATGATATATTATATAATATAATTATGATATATTATATAATATATCAACCATAATTTTATTTATATATGATTTTATAATAAATATGTTTATATAATACAACTATTATATAAATATAAATTATACAAATTAAATGTAAATATATAAATATAAATTATATAAATATATGATAAAATTAATATATAATATATAGTATAATATATTTCTAATATAAGTAATATATATTATAAAGAATATAAAAAAATTAAAGGGAAAAGTAGGGACAGTTCAACAATATAAATTGGTGACTTCAATACAGTGCTTTCAGTAATAGTTAAAATGAGTAGACAAAAGAGAACAACAAAGAAATGAGATTTTAACAGTGCTATAAAGCAATTGCACCTCACAGAAGTCTTTAGAAGAGTCCATATAACACATGTAGAATACGTATTCTTTTTCAAGTGCGCATATAACATATTCTATGGTAGACTGTATGTTAGACCATAAAACTCTCAAAGAATGTAAGAAAGATTGAAATAATAGAAAATATATTTTCCAGCCAAAATAGAATGAAATTGGAAGTCAGTAAAAGCAGGAAATTTGGGGAAATTCTCAGATAATCTAGAAATATTTTAAATAATTAAAAATAACCAATGAGTCAAAAAGGAAACCAAAAGAGAAGTCAGATAATACTTTGAAATAAATGAAGGAATGAAGATGAAAAAGACAACATGTCAAAACTTATGGAATGCAGTGAAATCAGTGCTTAGAGGAAAATTTTAGCTTTAAATATCTACATAGAAAAAGAGAGAGAGAGAGAGGGAAAAATCTCAAAACGGTCTAATTTTTCACCTCAAGATATTGGAAAGAGAAGAGCAAACTAAACCTAAAACAAAAAGAATGAAATGAATGAAATAGATGAAACATAAAATAGTAATAAAATAGAGAAAATCAACCAGCTCAAATATTGGTTCTTTTAAAAGATAACAAAAATGAAGTAATGATTTAATCATCCAATTAAAGTAATATTGACTAAAATTATTTTCTCTTACCTCAGTTGATTCCCTACTGCCTAGAATTGCCTGGTATATAATATGCATTAAATACATTACCTTCCTAAGTTAATAGTCTTCAGTGAAGCTAAATGCCTAGTAATAGATTGCAAAAATGGCTCCAATTCTTCATTCTTTATTTTTCCCGCCATTTGCCATATCACCTTGTAATACATTTTTATTCTGATCCTATGTTTAGCCATGTTCCTTTTTTGGCCTGTGAGATGTTAGCAAACAACATAAGCAAAGGGCGAATAGACTTACACCCTTATTGGGATTGTTCTCACTTTTCTTCTGAATCAGGGATTTCTGTGAGAATCTCTTAGGCTAGTCTGATGGAGAATGAAAAGCACGTGGAGAACGGACATGTGGTCCAGGTGGTCTCAGCCAAAGCCATCTTAGATTAGACCAGAAACAGTTCACTGATGGCATGTGAGTGAGCTTAACCAGGAATGGTAGAGGTATTTTGGTAACTATTCTAGATGTAAGAGCGATAGAATATTACTCTTGTATGGTGCTGGGGTTGCTACATTATTGTGGTATATGTTATTAAAATGTGTGTATATATATGTGTGTGTGTGTGTGTGTATATATGTAGTATTATGTTGTGTATATAGTATAATTACATATATATATAACAATAGCCCTATAATATCAGAGATATTAAGGTTGCATATTGAATTAAGGTTGCTAATCACCTGACCTTACATGAGGAGATTAATTTGGATTCCACAGGGGCCCAGTGTAATCATGAGTCCTTATAAATGAAAATGGGAAGCAAAAAAGTCAGTGATCTTATCAATGTGATGTAATGAGAGAAAGACTCAACCTGCCACTGCTGATTTTGAAGATGAAAGGGGGTCACAAGGGCGCCTGGGTGGCTCAGTGGGTTAAAACCTCTGCTTTCGGCTCAGGTCATGATCTCAGCGTCCTGGGATCGAGGCCCGCATCGGGCTCTCTGCTCGGCGGGGAGCCTGCTTCCTCCTCTCCCTGTCTCTCTGCCTGCCTCTCTGCCTACTTGTAGTCTCTCTCTGTGTGTCAAATAAATAAATAAAAAATCTTTAAAAAAAAAAAAAAGGGGGTCACAAAACAAAGAATGCAGGTGGTCTGTAGAAGTTAAAGCAAGTCTGAAGTTTCCAGAAAGGAACACAGCTCTGACAACATTTTGATTTTAGCTGAGTGAGACCATTTTGGATTTCTGACCACCAGAATTGTAAATAATAAATTTGTGCTGTTTTAAGTCAATATGTTTGTTGTAATTTGTACCACATATATGAATATTGCATAGAATATGTATGTATATAATTTAATGTTATTGTAATAGCGTATTCTGTGTAGTATTATCATAATTCAAACCATAGGACAGTTAGTCTCATTTAATTAATGAATAGAATTAGGTGTGGACATTAAAAGTGATATTGATTCCACATTAAACCAAGATCTGTCTGAATTCAGATCTTGGGATTTCAATTAATACATTAAACTGTTCATATTATGCCATTTACCCCAATGTTAGCTATTTTCTCCAGTGCAGTCCTAAAATATTTAATATTTCAAAATTTTTAATTATGTGGTTGAAATCAGCTAATATACTTCCTAAAAGAAATAATTTTTAATTTTAGAGATAAAACTTTTACAAAAACTTTTACATGATATTAAGTTAACATTGGATGACTATTCCTAGCACTATTAATAATAGTTGCTGTAAAAGCACATATTGTATTCTTCAGAGAAAAATAAGCATATATACTTTAATTTCCAGATATCTAATAAGCTGTACTTTTTAAAAGGCATTATTCATTTCAATATAAGTGAACATGAACATACCTGAAAAAGTATTTTTTCTGGATATTCCATTTGTTGGGATGGCAATTAATTAATCAGGGTTGAATCCAAAATGAAAGTCTAACAAATGAGGTGAGGGTTTTTTTTTTTTTGTAAATTAATCATTAAACCCTAAAGTGGAAAGAAAGTGAATATTCTACAACAAGTATTTTCAGATATTATTAGTTTTCAGTTGATGGGTCTGTCTCAGTCATTTGGTAATACCAGTCATTTAACAGTTTGACTTGAGTGATTCATTCTTTTGTCATCATTCTCCAAAATTCCATGCTATACTGGAAACTTTCTCTTTTGAGTGAGAAGTGTGAGTTTGAAAATCAAGAGATTGGAGGGTAACCATTACGGGCCACCACATTGCTTTGAAGAAAAATAAAGAAATTTAATAATGCTAAGAGTCAGTTCACAAACAGCTGGATTAAGATAGTTCTTTGCCAAACTAACACACGTTAAACCCCCTTTAAAGATCATCGGGAATGGTTTATATACCATGACCATTTTTAGCATCTTCATCATGTTTTCCCACTTTGAGTCTTAAATATTTACAAGATATTTTCAAGTAATAAAACATTTATAAATAAAGTATAACAGTTCATAAAAATACTAAAAATGACCTGTACCTGTAATTATTTTGATAGTATCATAATTTTTCATAGATTTGTGAAAACATTCATGGTATTGCTCTTAGCTTAACCATTCTTCAGGATTCTGCAACTATGCATTAGAACTTTATACTTTACTACTGTGCTTTCTCATGTACTTCCAGACAAAATTTTTCTGTGTCCTACATAACATATATTATTTTACTGGTCCTAGTCATGAGCTTCATAGTTTTATTGTACCATATATCACATTCTACAGTCTGGTTTGTGTGACGCTACCCCTGATATGCCAGTATGTATTCTTAGTTGTAGCCAAAACAAACAGAAAACACTGGTCAAAATTTGTCAGTTCACTAACAGCTGAATTGTTCATAATACAGCCAGTGTGCTGACACATATATGCTGACTTTGGTATTATTAAGGTTAAGAAACAGAAAACTCAGTATAGTATGTCCCTTGTTGTAAACACACACACACACACACACACACACAATTTTTTGCCTGAGTTTCTTTATAAAGTGTATAAAGTGTTAAACTTTCTATGAAGATATACTAAATATTGAAATATAAATAAAATAAATATTATAAATATTCTATATGTAGGGCAGATAGAATAATTGATTAAAGTATGGCTCATAATGAATTCTTAATAAATGAAAACAGTAATTATTGCTCGCTGTTATTACTGTTATAAAAGACAATTGAGAAACTTATTCAGGTTTTATTTCCTGATTAGTATTTGAATTTTTGGGGGGGAGGGGTTACCATCTGCCCTCTACATTTTTCTACTCCACAAGAAAAAAAAGTGTAAAACAAAAGCAAGATTGGATGTCATCAATATTGAAGCAGTTGCTGCTCAGGCAAAAGAAATGGATAATTATATGGAAGTGTAGTGGATAAAATTGGTTAAATAAAGCTTGGGCTCGGGCCCCTGGGTGGCTCAGTGGGTTAAAGCCTCTGTCTTCGGCTCAGGTCATGATCCCAGGGTCCTGGGATCGAGGCCGCATTGGGCTCTCTGCTCAGCGGGGGGCCTGCTTCCTCCTCTCAGCCTGCCTCTCTGCCTACTTGTGATTCTCTCTCTGTGTCAAATAAATAAATAAAATCTTTAAAAAAAAATAAAAAAATAAAGCTTGGGCTCTGTACTCAGACCTGGATTCACAGGATAGTGTGTGCCTGTTACTTTCATTTCATGATCTTAAGTATGTTTTTCTATAAGGTAAAGAAAATTAAAAAAAACCTCCACCAAATTATAAATATTTAATGAAAAAAACAATTGTGATGTTCATTTTATATATGAAGTTCATAACTTAATTAAGGGCCAATACATAATAACTGTTATAATTATTAAAATTATTACTCATTTAACCATGACCACTACTTTAGGAGTTGATATATTAAGTTCTGGACATGTAGTAATCATTAAAAGTTTTACATTCATGTTCCATTTTAAATCTGATTATATTCCTAAATTGACAAAAGTTAACAAGATCAGAGTGAGGATATTTCAAACAAATTAATGATGTACCATATCAAAAGGAAAATTATGCTTTAGATCCTTGATAGAATCTCACCAAAATTACTGAATTTAGGAAATCATTGGTTGTTTGGAGACCAGTGTATCTTGTGAGAGAATTCTTAATGGACACATTAAGAGCTAACAGTCAAATTTGATTGAAATGATGAATCAAAATTTTCTAAAACTGCTCCTGTTACTGGAGTTGATAGAAATTAGTAATGTCATTGTGATCTCTGACTTTTTACACATGACATTAATAATGTACTAAGCTAATGGTAATTCTTTCTAAGGATATTCTTGTGAGTTAACAAAAGGTTTATTTAATAAAATAACTATGGTTGGCTCTAAAAGAACATAAACACAAAGGCAAAAATTTTAGCAATGACTAATCCATTTTGTTTAGGTCTCACTTTATTTCTTGAATTCACTTTTTTTTTTGGTAAAGATTTTATTTATTTATTTGACAGAGAGAGAGAGGAAAAACAAGCAAACAAACATGAGCACAAGCAGGGGGAGCTGCAGGCAGAGGGAGAGGGAGAAGGAGTCTTCTTCTGGAGCAGGGAGCAAGATCCAGGGCTCAATCCCAGGACCCCGGGATCATGACCTGAGCCGAAGGCAGATGCTTAACCAACTGAGCCATCTAGGTGCCCCTTGAATTTACTTTTAATCTCAGTTTAATACGTATTTTCAATTTTATTCAAGGAGGCATTGCATTAATAGAGTATAAGGCTACATAATCATTAACTTGAGTTATGGAAAGAGTTCTTGTAGATAAAAACATATAGACAAATATGAAAATGCATTAGTATAAGTCATCAAATTGGAGAATAAAAATTAATGCGAAAAGACCAGGTAGAGCTATTCTCCTAAAGCACAAAGAAAAAAAACCACATTTTTTAAATGACAGTAAAATGAGCAAACATGAAGAATAAAGATAGGAGATCCTATAATCATGTAATAGGCAAATGATAATAAATATAATCAGTAAAGTGAAGAAATAATTCATCTATGCATGCATATATCCGTTCATTTATCTATTCATTTGTGGCCCAAAAATATTTATATACTCCAGAAACCTCTCAGAGTTGAAGATAAAGTGGTAAATTTGAGAAAAAAAATCTTTTAAGGAACTCATATAGGATATATAATGGCAGGCATTATCTGAGGAGAAATACACATAAAAAAGTATAAAACATGGTAGGTAGTAAGAAGTGGTATGGAATTAAGAAAGGTAAAGTTAACGATGCCTGCCTGGGTGGCTCAGTTGGTTAAGCGTCTGCCTTTGGCTCAGGTCATGATCTCAGGATCCTGGAATCAAGTCCCACATCCAGCTCCTTGCTCAATGGGGAGCCTGCTTCTCCCTCTGCCTGCTCTTCCTGCAGCTTCCCTTGCTTTGCTCTCTCTCTCTGACAAAATCTTAAAAAAAAAAAAAGGACGAAAGAAAGGCAGAGTTGTAAAGTGCATTGAGAGTGTGGGTTTCCATGTGAGTGGATGTTGATATGCGAGTTTTGCTGAAGTATCTGTGTTATCTGTGAAAGTGGCACTGGAGGAAACTTGATAGCAGACTGGAGCAAAGACTGGGCATGTGGCTCCCAGATAGAGGAGTGTTACAGACAAAAGCAAAATCTTTAGGTAAGGAGGTGTTTGCAGTGTGTGAGGAACCAAAAGTCCTGATAGAGGTGGAGAGGTAGGGAGGGTGTTAGGAGAGGCTGTTAGGAGAGGTAACCAAACAGTGATCAGAACATAAGCAAAAGATGGGTAAATAAATTTAAAAAGGAAATTTCTATCTGAAGAAAAATTTTAGTGCAGAGATTGAGTCAATAATAGTAGGTAATATTTATGAAGATAAATTTGCTTTAAACAAACAAAAAAATTAATAAAGAAGAAAACCTACAGTCAAGCAGACAAAAATGGAGAAATAATGAGGTTGACGTTAAGCTGTTCTGCATCACTAAATGTCAGAAGACAAGGGCTCATTATCAGCATTATGTGAAAAAACATTTGCATGCCCTCTGTGACATAACCCGTCAGGCTGTCTTTTACATGGGAAGACAAGAGAAGGGCATTGGTTGACATGCAAGGAGTCAGAGAGTATGCTATTTCTGTAATCCCTTTAGGAAAAAATTAAAGACCACGGGATATAAATTGGCAACAATGGGGAAACGATTTGTAAAATAAGCATAGGATATCATTGGCCACAATAACACTTGCAGAAAGTCTAAATAAGTGGTGCTAATGTAATTATGAAACAATAAGATGTTGACATTTCTTTAAAAATAACCTATGATAAAAATCACAAAATCTGAGGAAAAAATACCATTTCACTTTTAAAAGATGTTATAGATGATAAAGGACTGAATAAGACCAAAAGCATATGGGAGTATGGGGGAAATGTTCTTTGTTATAAATAATAACTAACATGAATTATATAGTGTTATGCCATCTCTTCTTGGTCTTTTGGCTAAGATCCATAGTATAGTTTTATACCAGAGTCTGCTTAAAGAACAGTTTTACTTAGGAGCAAATTTAAACCTCCCAACACTGTGACATAGTGTTGCGTCCAGTCAGAATCGTAGTTTTAAATCTAAGGAAGGCAAGTGATTTTTTAGGGGGAAAAAAAATACCTCGATTTCAGAGCAGTTGTCATCTGTGTAGCAATGATTTTGCATATATAAAAGTGATTCTAGGGGCGCCTGGGTGGCTCAGTGGGTTAAGCCTCTGCCTTCAGCTCAGGTCATGATCTCAGGTTCCTGGGATCGAGCCCTGTGTCGGGCTCCCTGCTCCGCAAGGAGCCTGCTTCCTCCTCTGTCTGCCTGCCTCTCTGCCTACTTGTAATCTCGATCTCTCTGGCAAATAAATAAATAAAATATTTTTTAAAAAAGTGATTCTAGGGCACAGTTTGAAAAGAAATTTGAAAGTGGATAAAGGAGAGATGGATGGATGGAAAGGAATGAGAAAGGAAACAGAATTATGGTGAGAACATCAACCTGTAAAAGGAGTAATGTGCTCATTGAATATCAGGGATCAGGTTCCATAGTGTAATGGTGAGCACTCTGGACTATGAATATCAGGGATCAATATTATGGTGTCCAAAAAAACTTCCCAATGATAGGAATGACAAATACATAATTTCATCCTTGACTGTTACAGGCAGTAAAATGATGCAATTTTTTATGTCATATTCACAAAACTTTAAAGTTCTATTATACAAGACAGGCCTGAATTCTTGATTTCTTTAGGGTGGGGGCAGCATGTGAGTAAGATAGTGGAACAATTGAGAAAAGCATTGCAATGAATTCAGAGGTGAGAAGACTTTGGTCCAGAAGTGACTCACTCTGACAAGAGCACTGGACTTTCTGCAATATAGATCATGGGGGATTCAATTAATTTTATTTGGACATTAAATTGATAGGAAAAAATGCATCAGTTTATAGATAACTAATAATGTAATATTAAAAATTATTTCTAGCGAACAGCCATCTACACAGATGATCACCACAGCAGTGTTTATAATAGGAAACTCTTCCAAATATAACTTTTACTCCAAAAAAGGGGATTAGTTAAATAAATTAAGCAATATATATGTTAGAATGTTATTCAGCTATTCACTTTACATTAAAGATCATTAGTATCATGGTAAGATTTTTCAGGACAGATTAAAAATGGTAAGTGCTAATAGTTGCAATTTAGTATGATACTTACAAAGGGAATGAATATACAGAGAAAACCTCCATATCCACATGGTTTAGGTGTGTTATAAAAATTTTGTTGTTTACAGTATCTATCTTTCCTTTATGGGTATATAGAAAATCACATTTCTTAGTCCCTTTGCAGTTGGGGTGGGTCTGCATGACAAATTCTGCTTAACTGATTATGAGTATAAACAACTTCTAGGCCAAAGCATCTAATTTCCTACCTGAGATGTTTTCCTCTCCTGGAATAATCATGTAAATTGCCTCTTAATAAGAATGTGGAACGATAAGACTTTGCCTTTGAAAAGCCTTGAAAAGTTGCTTGGAGTCATAGCCTACTTTCCATAGTCAAGAAATAAACCCTTGTCATAATAAGTAGTGCCATGTAGTTCTTTGTTGTTGCTGTTTTGATTTTAAGCTTCAACATAACCTTAGCTATCCAGAATAATATCCAGTAGGAACCAGCAGTCCGCCTCACGTCCTTCTTTATTTTTTTTTTAGAATGGAGTTTATTGATATAATTTACATATAATAAACTGCATCTGTTTAGTGTTCAGTGCATTTGACAGTTGTGTGCATCTGCGAAACCACCAACACAGTAAAAATACAGAACGTTTTCATCATCCCCAAAACCTTCCTTGTATCCCTTTGATGGCCATCCCTCCCTCTGTCCCCAGCACCAAGGAACTACCAGTCTGATTTTCGTCACTTCACTAGTAGCTTGCGTTTCCAGAATTTCATATAACTGCAATTATTCAATATGTCTGGCTTCTTTTACTCAATATGACTTTTAAATTCATCTGTGTTGTTGCAAATATCAGTAGTCATTGCTCTTCATTACTAAATAGTATTGTAGTAGTCATGTATGGATATACCACATATTGGGTATTTATTCATTTGATGATGGACATTGGGTTGTTTTTAGTTTGCAGCTGTTATGAATAAAACTCAACAATCATATAAAGTTACCATACAACCCAGCTATTCCACTGCCACGTTTAACCTAAGAGTAATGAAAACTTATGTCCATACAGACTTGCTCATGTCCTTCTTTAAAGTTCATGCATTGTAGGAATTATCCCAAAACAAAGCAAAATAAAACCAGCTATGATGGGGGAGCCTGGGTGTCTCAGTCTGTTAAGCATTTGCCTTCGGTTCAGATTATGATTCCAGAGTCCTGGGATCAGGCCCCACATCACTTCTCCCTCTGCCGCTCCACCTGCTTAGGCACTCTCTCCCTCGCTGTCTGTCAAATAAATAAATAAAACCTTTTTTTTTAAGGCTATGTTTTCACCTCTAAGATCAATTTTATAGTTAACAGATACTTGTATTATTACTCCTGAAATTTCTTGTTCCTTAGTTATATTTTTTCTTCATGTGTAATACTTCTCAGCTTTATTTTTCTGAACTTACCTCTCTATCTCCCATCTGAGCATTGGCTAAACTATTGATTAGTTACAGAAATACAGATCTCAAGAGAGACAGTTTATGATAACATTACCTACCTGAACTGGTTTTATTTTAATGCTTACCTGATTATCTTTTTTCATTGTCTTAGTGCCTTTAGTCATAAATTTACCAAGAGTAACAAAATAGATTCTATAATAAAACAGAATAAAATAATTCCAAAGAAAAATTAAATAGCTATATATTTTGTTTATGCAGAGACAAATAGATAAAACATATTCAAAATATTAAGTTATTTCTTTAATTATTATACATGTCTATTTATATCCAAAGGCTGGATTTTAAAAACCTGTCTTAGTGATGTAAAGTGCATTATGAGTTATTTATAATCATATTTTGTAAACCACCTCAGTTTTTCATAAACTGTATCCATCATATCTCCTTAATGCTCTCCTCAGAATAATAAAGGCAGGTCTTTTGTTTTTAATTCCAAAGTCTGTGTAGTAGTACATACACTATTTCATATATATAATCTGTCTTTCAAAAATTGTTTCAGTATTAAGTATTTTATTTCTCACTACTCAGAAAATAGATCTTTTGAAAGCAACTTACTGGAAAATTTTAGAAATTTTGTATTTGTAAACATTACTTTCAAAATACTAAATTTTGTCCTTTTCAGTTGTGTCTTAGTGTAAATATATATATATATATATATATATATATATACATATTCTTTGAATTCTAGCCACGAATTGGGAGATCTTGTATTTTTTACATATTTTAATCCTTTTATTTATATTGAATGATCATAAACTTGGTGTAAGACACAAGAAGTGTAACTTTATGAAAGCTACTGAAATTCTGAACACTTTTATTCTACTCCTTGATAGCCAAGTTCAACTTTAAGTACAGTTCTTGAAATTCCTGTATTATTTGCAATTCTTTTCCACCTCCTAATTTTTATCAAAACATTAATGTTTCTCTAAGACTATTTTTAATGTATTCTTCAGCAATTGACACTCTTTTTCCATTGCCTAGCAAAGAAAGATGATTTATTTCTTGTTCTCATTTTCACTTACTAATGCGTCATTCACTGTCCCCTAACATAGACTACACTGCTGTAATCTCTCATTATCTTTCCTACATATTCAATTTTTCCTGTTCTAGAGTAATATTTTCATAAACATATAAGTATGAAATATTAAATTCCTACTACAGTTTATTGTTAAAGACCTCATCCTCTTCTTGAGAGTACATGAAATCATTTAAAAACAATTTTTTTTTTTTTTTAGAGAGAGAGAAAGAGCATGAACAATGGGGTGGGAGGGGCAGAGGGAGAGGGAGAGAACCTTGAGCGGGCTCTGGTGCAGGGCTCAATCCCACAACCCTGAGATTTTGACCTGAATTGAAATCAAGAGTCAGACGCTTAACTGAATGAGCCACCAAGTATCCTACTAAATCATTTTTTAAATTGAAATATATTTGACAAGTAATATTTTGTAAATGTAAGGTGTACAACATGTTGATTGGATTTTTTATTATAATTATTGATTATAGTATTATAGTATTATTACCATAGTAATGATAATTAGCATCTTTATCATGTCATACAATTATCATTTCTTCTAGTTAGAGAAATTAAAATCTAGTCTCAGTGAGTCTGTTGACTCTAACATAATATTGTTGTCCGTATTAACTGTAATGTGCATTAGACCTCTATGACTTATTTGCTACTCAGTATTAAGTTTGTACTCTTAAACAACATCCTTCCTACCCTCCTGCCTCCCAGACCCTCCAGTACCACCGTTTTACTCTCTGTCTTCACAAGTTCAGCTTTTTAAAATGCCACATATTAAGTGGTATCATATAATATTTGTCTTCTCTGTCTGATGTATCTCACTTAGCATAATAGCCTATTGTGTCTGAGCACCAACTCAGCTCACATTTATTCTTCAACTGGAATAGGCTTGGTTTAATTGATACCTTTGACCCACAATGATACTATAATTGCTTTCATTTGCCAGATAACTTTCTTTTCTTTTTTTTTTTTTTAAAGATTTTATTTATTTATTTGACACAGAGAGAGAGATTACAAGTTGGCAGAGAAACAGGGAGAGGAGGAAGCAGGCTCCCTGCTGAGCAGGGAGCCCGATGCGGGCCTTGATCCCAGGACCCTGAGATCATGACCTGAGCCGAAGGCAGAGGCTTTAACCCACTGAGCCACCCAGGTGCCCCAGATAACTTTCTTGACACCATATTATTTTCTAGCTTCTGTTTGTCCTAATTTATGGATCCTTCTCCTCTAGTTCCTTTGAAATGGTTACTGGAGTGAATCATTACATTATCTTGGTTTTCTAAGAATTTTCTCCATTATTATCAAGCTTTTAAATTTCTTTAATATACTAACTACTTATGACATAAAATTCAGTGTAGACACCTCTGCAGACATATATTACTGCCTATTTGAAATCTGAACTTAGCCCTCTTTAGGAATCCTAAACACAATATTTTCACAGTTGTACCTGTGCCCTTCTCATTCTTCACTTTTCTTCTTTGTCCGCCTACTCTTTCCAGTGTAGCCTTTCAAGTCATTTTTAGCATTGTCTTATACCCTCCACACCCTAGCCCATAAGCAAATTGTGTTTATTTTATTTTCAAATACATCCTGATCCTAGTCACATCTTTGTTATAGCACCATTATCAGCACCTCAATCCAATCACTGTGTCTTGCTAAAGAAGAAAGTAATGCAACAACTTTTTATTGGTCTCCTTACTTGGATCTGTCTTCTTTTTTCTCTACACAGCAACTGGGAGTCTCTCTCTAACATGCCAAACTGCATATGCACTAACTGATTATGGTCTTTCAAGGTTTCCACTGCACATGGTACAAAACTCAGTTTTCTCAAAGTGAACAGCAAAAAGCACTCTATGAACCAAAATCTGTCTAACTCATCAAATTCATCTTGTATAACTCTCTCTTCTTTTGTTATCTTCCATACAAAATGGTTTTACTCTTTCTGGGCATAGGGTCTTTGCATATGCTTTTACCCTCTATCTGAAATGCTGTTGTTCTGATTGATTTCTTCTCATTATCTTTGCTCTGTTTAAATGTAACTTCTTCAGAAACTTTTATTCTATTCCACTCCTACAAAAACATCCTTTTACAGTGTCTCACACACCCTATTCTTATTTATTACTATGTGTATTTGTTGCTGTATTTATTTAGTGTCACAATCAGGAAAGCATGATTCATCAGGTTTATTCACCTGTAAGTCTGGTAGATTGTGTATTCTTGGTGTCCAATATATATTTTTTGAATGAATGAATGATTAAACGTTCTTTCCTCTTATGCAGATCACATCATCATCTTGCAGTATTCATTCATCAGATGCACTTTCTTTACCTGAACTCCATAATTCATTTTCAAATCGTTGTTTAATTTGGCTTCAATATCTGATTCTAAAAGAAACTAGCTAAATCTACATATGGTTTCTTGATCATGATGCATCTACTCCTTTACTTTTCTTCAGTTTGTTTTAACTTCATATCCTAGTTTATATAATCCTTCTGTTATCACTGTCTTTTGTGTTTGTACCCTATCATGTACTAGTTCAACACTGTTACATTTTCAGAATTTTCTGTGCACCAATTTTAAGCAGTAATTTTATTGCATAATAAGTGTACTCCTGTTTCCAGGATTATCTAAGCTTGCTGAATTAAGTCCTAGCAGTGTACTAGCTATAATTTCAGTGAGTTCATGCCATTTAACCTCGATGTACTCGTAATAGTGGTTTGTGATTAAAACTAACTCATGCAGATTCCTTAAAATATTTGCCATTTCAAATATCTCTTTAGTATTTCCAATTTAACAAGCCACGTGGCTAGTTAACTATGAAAAGACTTCTCATCGACCTTTAATATAAATACATAGTCACAGTAAAAAGTTAAAGTGGTCAACATTAAATATGAAGCTACAGTAATTAGATTTCAAGAATAATTTACAACACTTATTTTGCATTGTCTCACAGTAATTTAAAATTTAGTGAAAAAATAAGGCAAAGCACAGAAGAATGCTGTACGAGCTTATGGTAGATGCCATGTTTGGTTCCAGCTTCAGAGGTGATCAAGAACCATTCCACAGCATCCTAAGTGTCTTGACTGGATTCACTCTGCCCATTACCAGCATTGACATTCCCTGAGGATGGCTTGTGGACAAGAGAAACTCTGAAGAGATCTAACCAGACTTGTTTATCTCCCTGATGGTCCCCTGAAAGTCTGCAGTCCAGTTTAGCTGTCACTACCACTGCCTGGGAGGGGGGTCATTTTTTGCCCTTCCCAGTAAAGACTCAGAGCCTCTCTCTTCCAGAACTGTGGAGTCCTGGGAACTCTTCTGGCAATCAAGTTTATTGGGTGGCAAGAGCCAGGGAAAGAAGGAAAAAAAAATGAAAACAATAAAATGAACATCCTTTATGTGATAAACCTACATGCTACCTGTAGGGGAGTGTGTGTGTGTGTGTGTGTGTGTGTGTGTGTGTGTGTGTGTGTGTGTGTGTGAGAGAGAGAGAGAGAATTCCTAACAAGGTTTTTACTGATTGCTGTTCTAGAAGTGGCATGAGAATGAAACAAAACCATTCGTAGAAAAATGATGGTAACATGTTATAAAACAAAGATTGTAGATAGTTGGTTTATATAATTCAGAGGACTTAAAGGAGGGAAAAAAAAGAATGGCAGTATTGGTGGAATATCATCTTGACATCCTTGAGCAGCCTGAAAGATAAGATTTTTTTCAGGTAGAAAAACATGCATAGGTCATATCTTTTCTTTCTGTCTTTTTTTAATGAAGTGAATAATTTTTATGATTATACACTAAGTAAACTGTCCCTATATTCCTGAAATAACCTTCAGTTTTTCATGAAGAGTTTTCTCTTTAATATATATTTTTGAATTAGGTTTGCTATCATTTTACTTGGAATTTTTCATCTGTATTTACTAGACAAATAGGATTGTAATTTTCCTTCTCTATTTTTGTTGCAGTTTGGCAGCACATGTAATACTAACTTCATTTTGGATTATTTCTCCATTTTCTGTTCCCCCAAATGATTTTCAATGTAATTAGAATTTTGTGCTTTAAATATAGAATGTTTGGCAGAATTCACCTGTAAAGCAATTTTGATCTTGGTGTTTCTTCAAGAAGCATATTAATTATTATTTAAATTAACTTAGTAATTCAATAGAAAAAAAATGTTCAATAACCTTTTGGTCCTTTTTGAAAGTTATACCTTTCTGGGACTTTTCCTATTAATTAGATCAGTTTTAGTGTTTATTTGCATGAAAATATAGATAGCATTCCCTCCCTTTTTGGTCTCTTCCTTATCTTCAGTTTTCCCTTATCTATTCTTAAGAATGTCTGAAGGTTACTAGAGGGTGGGAGGGTAGGGATAGGGTGACTGGGTTATGGACACTGGGGAGGGTTTGTGCTCTGGTGAGTGCTGTGAAAGGTGTAAGACTGATGATTCACAGACCTGTACCCCTGGGGCAAGTTATAAAAAAGAAAAGAAAAGAAAAAAGAATGTATGTGTCCTGGGGCACCTGAGTGGCAGCAGTCCATTAGGCAGCCAACTCTTGATTTTGGCTCAGGTCGTGATCTCAGGGTTGTGAGCTAGAGCACCAGCTCTGCATTCTGCATGGAGTCTTGAGAGATTCTCTCTCTCCCTTTCCCTCTCCCTCTACCCCTCCCCTTGCTTGTGCACACACATGTGTGTAAGCGCACTCTCTCTCTCTCTCTCTCAAATAAATAAATAAAATCTTTAAAAAAATGTATGTGCCCTTCTCTCTCCCTCCCTCTCTTTCTCTTTCTCCCTCTCCTTAAAATGTCCAATATGTTAGGTGCTTCAAAGAAGCAGACTTTGTCATTTGTTTCTCTGTTGCCTAAAATTGTATTAAGTATTTAAATTATTTCTATTTCTTTCTCTCATTGTCCCTATTATCCACTAATTTTTGTGTTCTTTTTTGACCTTTTACAATTGTATATTTAGATTTTTTCTAACATAAACATTTAACGCAATAAACTTCGTCCAAATGCTGATTTTGCTGCATCCTGTAAGTTTTGTATGCAATTTAAAAAATCTTCATTCAGTACTATTTTTAAAATCTCTACTATGATTTATTTTTAATCCATAGATATATAAAACTATTACTTAGCTTCCAAATAAATGGGGATTTTAAAAACATGTTTTTTCTTTTTTAACTTTACATTTTTATTAGAGCATGTTTGTTATGTTTCACATAATTATTTTTTAATTTACTAAGAATTATTCTGTGGACTTCTGTTGTGATCAACTTTTATAGTGTTGAACGTATAGTTAAGAAACAGGTATATTTTCTTTTAGTTGGATAAAAAAATCCTAAGTGTTTACCTGTCAGATTTTATCAGATGTGTTGTTCAGTGCTTTTCTATCTTAGAGTTTGTCTGCTTGATCTTTAATAATTAAGAGAAGTATGTTAAAATCTCCCATTATGATGCTTTGTTTTTTAGTTTTTGTCTGTTTAATGTTTAACCTATATATTTTGAGCATATTTTATTATGTTTCTTTATAATTTGAATTTGGTAGAATTTTATCATTTATATTCTTTTGTAGATTACCTTTCTATCTTTAGTGATTTCTTGAAGACATTCTCACATTCAAAATTTTATATTCTAAAGTTGGCAAGTAATACTATGAAAGGATTGGTAGTCAGGATTGAAATCTACTAAGTTTTGACTAGTAAAGTATTAGTAATTAAACATTAATTGTAGGAAGGCTTCTGATTTTAGAAAGATAGAGATCTACTTTTCCCTATTATTCCCACTATTTCAACTATTAACTCTAGGTATTATATATAAAACAAACGTGGAAGATTCCTAAAGCCCAGCTGAGCACATCAAGACACAAGGAATGACATGGCGAAGAGTTAGTTCAGTAAGTCGTCGTTGTCGTCGTCGTCGTCTTTTTTTTTTTTTTCCAATGAATCTTCTTTTTGCCTCTTAGACAAACCTTCTTTTTGCCTTCCAGACTTGGGGCTACACAAACTGGCAAACAGAACATCATCGAGCCATAGGGGAGAAATAAACTCCAATGTAAGCCTGCATTCTCTAAAGGACCAGTAAAAAGGCAGCCTAGAAAGATACATGATTTTTAGATTATACCATTGTAATTTAGCCAAACACCACAGAAAAACTGTACCCCATTCAAACAAAGATGAATGAAGAACCCAGTCTTCCATCATTGCAAGGCTGTAACAAGATTCTCCAGCAACACTGCTGGATGGTGTTAAATCAGATAAGGAGGCAGGACTTTCATTTCTGCTACCAGTAATGAGCCCCACCCAGAGGTATTTGTAGAGAATTTGGACTTCCACCCACTCATGGCCATACCGAAGCATCCCTCTCTGTCCACGTTGTAGTAGTATCATAAGAGTCTGGTCGAGTTGTCAAGACTTGCATCATATTTCCACAATAGTGAGATTAACTTCAACAGGGTGTTAGTAGAGATTATGTACTCTCTACCCAGCAGTAATGAGGTACCAAGCAGTAATGAGGTACCAAGATCACCCCAGGTGCCAGTGGAGGCCAAGTAGGGAACTTAAGGTGTATTAGTGTCTTATAGATGATATATAAATTACTACAAACATAGTAACCTAAAATGTAGAAATTTATGAACTACAGTTCTGTAAGGTCAGAGGGTGAAATGGACCTTACTGGGCTGAAATCAAACTATTGTCAGGACTGAATTCTTTCTCGAGTCTCTGCAGAAGAATCTGTTTCCTTGCCTTCTCCAGCTTCTAGGGGCCACTTGCATTTCTTGGCTCATGGCTCTTTTATCAGTCTTCAAATTCAGAAATAAACCACTTGTAGATCACAGATTGTGATACTCCTGACCCTTTCTTTGATTTATAAGGACCCTTGTGATTACACGAGCCCACACAAGTAATCCAAGATAATTTATCTCTGCCTCTCATGGTATATTAGCAGCCTTACTTTTATCCACAACTATAATCCCCTCTTGCCATATAGCATAATATATTCATAGGTTTCAGATTTTAGAACTTGGGCATCCATAGGGAAAAGGAAGGCATTATTCTTTACCACACTTCACTTCTACCTCCACTTGGCAGTAATGAGACAACATCCTTCCCCTGCCAGAGTGCTGTCAAAGAAAGCCAATGAAAACATAATGGTTAAATAAAATCAGAAGTTCATAACATAACCTGCAATTGTACAAGTTTCAGTTGAAAATCACTTGTTATACAAAGAACCAGGAATATCTTCAAAGAATGAAAGCATTCAGTTAATGTATGCCAATATCAGGATAACATGTTGTTAGAATTGTCTGAAAAAAGATTTTAAATTAACCATGATAATAATGCATTGAACAGTTAAAAACACACTCAAAGCAAGTGAGTAAATAGAAAGTGTTCAAATATTTTCTCTATATCTGCAGGTTGAATTTTTATTTTGTTGATTATTTCCTTTGCTATTGCAGAAGCTTTTTACTCTGATGTAATCCCGTTTGTTCATTTTGTTTTTCTTGCCTGTGCTTATGGTGTTATATCCAGTAAATCATTGCCAAGGCCAATGTCAAGAAACTTCATTATGTTTTCTTCTAGGAGTTTTATAGTTTTAGGTCTTACATTTAAGTCTTTAATACATTTTGAGTTGATATTTGCATATGATATAAAACAAGAGTCCAGTTTCATTCTTTTGAATGAGGACATTCAGTTTTCCCAAAACTATATATTTAGGAAACTTTTTTCCCCATTGTGTATTATGACTTCTCAGTGTTTCTGTGGATTTAGTCCTGGGCTTTCTTTTCTATTCCATTGGCCTGTATGTTTTTTTTTTTTGCCAATATGTTCTGTTATGAGGACTGTAACTTTGTAATACATTTGGAATCAGGAAATGTGATGTTTTCAGCTTTGTTCTTGCTCAGAATTGCTTTGGTTATTTGGGGTCTTTTGTGGTTTCATGTGAATTTTTTTAAAGCTTTTTTTTTTTTTTTTTTTTAGAGAAGTTTTACATTCACAGCTAAACTGTTTTTTTCCCCCTTTGGTGGAATCTTTAGTGTTTCCTATATGTAAGATCATGTCATCTGCAAACATAGATACTTCCTTACTTTATTCTTGTCTGGATGCCTTTTAGTTTAGCTTTTTTTTTTTTTTTTTCTCCCCCTACCCCCATTTGCTCTGGTTAGGACTCCTAGTACTATGTTGTATACAAGTGATTTACTTACATTTTTGTGAGTAGGCAAATGAGTTGTTGAGGATAAATTCTGGATTTCTGGAAGAACCACTTAGATGGATTGGTAATGCTTTTATTGATATGGGGAAGTCTTGGGAAGTAAGAGGTATTTGCAAAAATACCAAAAGTTAAGATTTTCTGGTCATGTATACAAATTCATACATCATACAGAAGCTTGCTTCTTAACTTTAATGGGACTTAATAACCTGCATTTTCTTAAAATTGGTTCCATTTCTTGATTTCCATATTTTTGAATTTTCCTTATCATTTGAAATCATATTTATTGCTATAGTTTTCTTACAGTAAGATTGACATTTTTTGTACAGTTCAATGCATTTTGAAAGCCACATGAGTCATATAACCAAAACCAAGATAAAGAACATTTCTGTTACACCCCAAACACCCTTATGCTCCCTTTGCTTTCAGTGTTGTTCACAACTACTTCCAATCCGTAGTAAACTACTGATTTCTGTTCTTTTGTTTTAAAGTTTTATTGCCTTTTGCAGAATGCTCCATAGATATTTAGACTTTGTGTATAATTTTTTCAGTTAGTATAGTGCTTTAGAGATTCATCCATATTGTTGCATGTATTGGTAGTTTCTATTTATTCTGTGAACAAAACTGCTTACTTAAAAAAAATACTGTGGAAAATGAATGAAACATATAGTTCCAACATAGTACATAAAAAGATATATCTTAATTTCTTAAATATATATGTCTAGATAAGTATTTTTTAATATTAGTAAAAATAACTAAAATGACCCACATTATATAGGTTTGCATAAATCTGTTGGTATAATTATGTGATCTTATTTATTTATTTTAAAGATTTTATTTATTTATGGCAGAAATAGCAAGAGAGGGAACACAAGCATGGGGGAGCTGGAGAGGGAGAAGCAGGCTCCTTCCTGAGCAAGGAGCCCAATGCAGGACTCGATCCCAGGACCCTGGGTTCATGACCTGAGCTGAAGGCAGATGCTTAACCCCTGAGCCACCCAAGTACCCCATATGATTGTGTGTAATGATCTATCATAAATCATAGTCAATGCCATGTTATATAAATTTATTATTGAAAACAAGATATACAATTTATAACTCTGTGGATGATGGATGTTAACTAAACTTATTGTAGTTCTTATCTCACAATATAGATGTATATATTAAACCACTATGTTGTACAAATAAAACTAATAAAATATTATGTCAGTCATATGTCAATACAGATTTTTAACAAAAGATATACCTATGCATGAAGTAGTAACATTTTAATAATATAATGATCAGTTCTCATAGAAAAAAATTGGAAGTAAATGGACCAAAATATTATCAGGATTGATTTTTATGTAACATCAATATCGATTTCTCTTTTATATTGATTTATTTAGGTATATTATCTACAGCAAACATGCATTACTTTCAGAACTCTAAAATTATACTTCAAGTTATATTGCATGTGTGTTTTTTAAAATTATTTACAAAATTCTAGACATTTTAAATATATTCAGAGGCAGTACATCATCAGGGACTTCTAAATAAAGTATGTATTTAGTAGGAAAATGAGAAAACCAAATTTTGGGTTCTTATTTTGAAGTCTACTTCAGTGTTTCTTATTTCTTTACATTCCTAAATTAACTGGAATTGACATAGTATAGTTCTGGGAAGTTACAATCGTTAAGTTGAAATAAGTTGAATAGAAATTGTTACATTTTAATATTCTATCCCACTGTAGAAGTGGTTGCTCAGCAGCCTGTGGTATTCATAGTATTTGAAGTATTATCAAAGGGGCCACAACATAAAGGTTGTAAAAATTCTTCCCAAATAATCTGTTTTCTGTAGATGTTCCTTGCATATGTCCTGTTTTCTATTCAGAAGTCATTGATACTACTATGTATTTCAACATAGAAAATAGAACCAATGAGTAGAAAATCAAAAGATAATGTAGGTTTAGTGTTCTTCTGCATGGAAAGTACATAAAGCATATGGTGAGAAATTTTCTGTAGTGTTTAAACTAATTTCATAAATTCACTGGACAAGCAGTTCTGTGAACTTTTAGTTCTGTGTCGATTTATTAACTATAGTGTGTAAGATATATTCCACAGCCTTCTGTCCTATCACAGAAAATAAACTTGAGGATAGAAGAGAGCAATTCAGAAAATGGCACAAGTAGTTACGTCTTTTGATCTAAAATTACTGCCCACTTTTTTACCTTTCGGATTTAAGTTCTGTAAAAAATCTCTTTCAAGAGAGGAAACCAAGGTGATAGCAGGAAATGTCTTGAAGGTAATCATCAGACTCCAAGATAACAAAATCCCTATCTAGTTTCTAGGTAATATCCAATAGATTTTTGTACCACAAAATGAATAAAGCTGTAGGACAACCAACGATAAAAATCTTGATCAAAAAAATATACAAAACATTGTTGGGTTTGACTATTTTAGATGCTTTGTGTAAGTGGTGTTTTGTTGTATTTGCCTTCTTTGTCTGACGTATTTCACCTTTATCTCAATTACATGTGGAATCTAAAAGTACCAAACTCATAGAAACAGAGATCAGAGTTGTGGTTGCTAGAGACAGGGGTGGGAAGTGGTAGAATTGGATAGATGAGAACAAAAGGTGCAAACTTTCAGTTATAAGATAAATTCTGGGCCTATGATGTATAACATGATGAGTATAGTTAAAAGTACAGTATCATATATTTAAAAGTGGCTAATAGAGTACATCTTAAAAGTTCTTGTTACAAGAAAAATGTAGCTATGTGAGGTGATGGATATTAACTAAACTTACTGTGGTAATTATCTCACAATATATATGTATATCAAATCATTGTATTGTACACTTTAAACTTGATACAATATTATATGTCAATTATATCTCAATTAAAAAAATCCTACTACATGCCGTTTGTAGGACACATATAAGAATTAGACACAGAAAGTTTAAAAATAAAGAAGATGCAGCCTTTTAAATTCTATATATTTAATTTTATTTTTTAAATTGTATTATTTTTATTCAGTATAAATAACATACACTTTAATATTAGTTTCAGGTATATAATATAATAATTCAACAATTCTGTACATTTCTCAGTGTTCATCAAGATAAGTGCATTCTTAGTTTCCTTTATTTTAGTCTCCCAGTACTATCCTTTCCTCTGGCAACCACCAGCTTATTCTGTTTATTTAAGACTCTGTTTTTTTAATTTAATTTTTAATTCTCTCTCTTTGTTGGTTTTGTTTCTTAATTTCCACATATGAGTGAAATCATATGGTATTTGTCTTTTTCTGACTGACTTATTTATTTAGCATTATACTCTCCAGCCTCATCCATGTTTTTGCAAATGGCAAGATTTCATCCTTTTTTATAGCTGAACAATTTACCATTGTGTGTGTGTATGATATATATAGTTTATATTTATAGTTTATAAATATGTGGTATATGCATCACATATTTGTGCATTCATTTATTGATGGACACTTGGGCTGCTTCCATATGTCAGCTATTGTAAATAATGCTGCAGTAAACATAGGGGGTGTATGTATCCCTTTGAATTAGCGTTTTGTATTTTGGGGGTAAATATCCAGTACTGGGATTACTGGACTATAGGGTAGTCCTATTTTTTAACTTCTTGAGGAAGCCCCATATTGTTTTCCGGAGTGACCGTACCAGTTTGCATTCTTTATTTCTTGTTCTCCACTTTCTTGCCAACACTTCTTGTTTCTTGTGTTGTTGATTTTTAGCCATTCTGACAGGTGTGAGGTGATATCTCATTGTAGTTTTAATTTTCATTTCCCTGATGATGTGTGGCGATGAGTGTCTTTCATATGTCTATTGGCCATTTCTATCTCTTCTTTGGAGAAATGTCTGTTCATGTCTTCTGCCCACTTTTTAATTGGATTATTTGTTTTTTGGGTGTTGAGTTTTGTAAGTTCTTCATATGTTTTAGATACTAACCCTTTGTTGGACGTCATTTGCAAATATCTTCTCCCATTCAGTAAGATGTGTTTTAGTTTTATTGATTGTTTCCCTTCCTGTGCAGAAGCTTTTTATTTGGATGTTGTCCCAATAGTTTAATTCTGCCTCTATTTCCCTTGCCTCAGTAAACATAGCATAAAAAAAAAAAAGTTACTATGGCTGATGGCAGAGAAATTACTGCCTCTGCTCCCTTTTAGAATTTTTATAGTTTCATGTCTCATATTTATGTCTTTAATCCATTTTGAATTTATTTTTGTACATGGTATGAGAAAGTGGACCAGTTTTATTCTTTTGCATGTAGCTTTCCAATTTTCCCAGTACCATTTGTTGAAGAGACTGTGTTTTTCCCAGTGCATATTCTTTCCTTCTTCATTGAAAGTTAACTGACCTTATTATTGTGGGTTTATTTCTGGATTTTCTGTTCTGTTCCATTGATCTGTGTGTCTGTTTTTTGTGCTAGTACCATACTGTTTTGATTACTACCACTTTGTAGCATAACTTGAGGTCTGGAATAGTGATATCTCTAGTTGTGTTTTTCTTCTGAAAGATTGCTTTGGCTATATCCAAGACTGCTTTTGTGGTTCCATACAAATTTTAGGGTTGTTCTAGTTTTGTAAAAAATTTTCTTGATATTTTGATAGGGATTGCATTAAATCTATAGATTGCTTTAGGTAGTATAGACATCTTAACAACATTTGTTCCTCCAATTCATGAGCATGGAATGTCTTTCCATTTCTTTGTGTTGTATTCAATTTCTTTCCTTAGTGTTCTAGTTTTCAGGGCACAGGTCTTTCACCTCTTTGGTTAAGTTTATTCCTGGGTACTTTGTTATTTTTGGTGCAGTTGTAAGTGGGATTGTTTTCTTAATTTCTCTTTCTGCAGCTTCATTGTTAATTATAAGAATGCAACAGATTTCTGTATGTTGATTCAGTATCTTGCAGCTTTACTGAATTTATTAATTTTAGTAGACTTTTTAGTGGAATTTTTAGGGTTTTCTATATATAGTATCATGCCATCTGGTAATAATGAACGTTTTACTTCTTCCTTGCTAATTCGGCTGCCTTTTATTTCTTTTTGTTGTCTGATTGCTGTAGCTATGACTTCCAATACTATGTTCAATAAAAGTGGTGAGTGAACATCCTTGTCTTGTTCCTGACATAAGGGAAATATTTCTGTTTTTCCCTGTTGAGTATGATGTTGGCTGTGGGTTTTTCATATATGGCCTTTATTATTGTTAGTTATGTCCTGTCTAAACCTACTTTGTTGAGGATTTTTATCATAAATGGATGTTGCACTTTGTCAAATGCTTTTTCATAATCGTTGAAATTATTATATGGTTTTATCCTTTCTCTTCTTGATGGGATGTATCACATTAATTGATTTGCAAATATTGAGCCACCCTTGCATTCTGGGAATAATTCCCACTTGACTGGGAGGAATTCTTTTTTAAAATGTATTGATTTGGTTTGCTAGTATCTCATTGAGAATTTTTGCATGTATGTTCACCAGAGATATTGGCCTGTAGTTCTTTTTTTATGTAGTGTCATTATCTGGTCTTGATATTAGGGTAATACTGGTTTCATAGAATGAATTTGGAAGTTTTCCTTCCTCTTCTATTTTTTGGAATAGTTTGAGGAGAATTCGAATTAACACTTCTTTATTTTTTATTTTTTTAAAAATGATTTTATTTATTTATTTATTTATTTTGATAGACACACAGCAAAAGAGGGAACACAAGCAGGAGGAGTGGGAGAGGGAGAAGGAGAACAGGCTTCCTGTGGAGCAGGGAGCCTGATTGGGGGGGGGCGGTGGATCCCAGGTCTCCCTGGGATCATGACCTGAGCTCAAGGCAGATGCTTAACGACTGAGCCACCCAGGCACCCCTTAACTCTTATTTAAATGCATGATGGAATTTGCCTGTGAAGCCATCTGGTCCAGACTTTCGTTTGTTGCGAATTTTTTATTACTGATTTAATTTATTGCTGGTAATTAGTCTGTTCCTATTTTCTATTTCTTACTGCTTCAGTTTTGTGGATTATATGTTTCTAGGAACTTATCCATTTCTTCTAGGTTATCTAATCTGTTGGCATATAATTTTTCATAATACTCTCTTAAAATTGTATTTCTGTTGTGCTGGTTATTATTTTTCTTCTTTGACTTATTTGACTTGCATTGTACCTTCTAGGTCCATCCATGTTGTTGCAAATAATATTTTATTTGAGAGAGAGAAAGCATAAGTGATTGTGTATTTTATTTACGAACAAAATTAAGTCTAGGTTTTGGACCCATACCAAGAAGTACATAGAGATGTATTTTGGACTCATACCAAGAAGTACATGAAGTACATGGAGAATATTCAAGTAAGAATATTCAGGATAGAAGCCTTATTAGAGTCATAGTTAATGGGTGGTAAGTATTTATAATTCAGACACTGAAACAGAAAAAAGAAAGAAAATCTAGGGAAAAAAATAACAAGATTGTGGGGATCAAAGCTGAATATCTATGTTATTTGTCATCTGTATCTCATTTCATAGAGTCTTGAATTAAAGTGGTCTACTTTATGAAATAATTCTGTGGCATGTAAAATGTCAAAAATTTTTGCACTCTTTTTTGGTGTTCAAGTAATAATAAGATGCTAAAAACTGATAGTTAAATATCTGCTGTTGATACCAAAGTCTAGTTTATTGAGTAGTTAGATGGATATGGTTATATATACTAAATCAAAAATGTTCATGATATTTTGGACTGGACATTAAATATATTTTTTAATAACAGATTTTCCCTATACTAGGCCTTTCCATTATGAATTGTTTCACAACCACAAAAAAGGTTAAGAGGAAAATTAATTTAATGTTCTATATCTATGGTTAAATATCCTCAATGTTTTGGGGTCAGTTGAAAATGCAAGCAGACTTGGAGAAAATTAGTTTTACTGTATTTTTTTGAAAATAGGAAATATACATTTAATTTTTATTTTTTATTTTTTTTAATTATAGTTTTAAGAAAGGGAGAGTGGGTGTAGGGGAAAGGGCAGAGGGGGAAAGAGAGAATCTTAAGCAGGCTCCACACCCACCGTAGAGACCGACTTGGGGCTCCATTTCACAACCCTCTCGTGACCTGAACTGAAATCAAGAGTTGGACGCTTAACTAAATGAGCCATCAGGCACCCCTACATATTTCATTTTTAAAGTTGAAAATACTAGCTCAGTGTAAATTACAGCCATTGATATGAGGTTGTTTACGAATAAATATAATTCTATTTGCTTGCTCTCATTAATTTGTATAACAAAATACTTATAAATTACCCTTAGCATGCTAATTGTTATTTATTAAACTTTAATTAAGTGGGATGATATTAAGAAGCTGTTTTGAGTATGTTTTTGTCAAGAATCAGGGAATATGTAGTTGTTTCTTATGCCAAATTCACTCCTGAAATTCCTAAAAAAAGATATATATATATATACAAGAGATATATATATACAAGAGATATATATATAAAAGATATATATATAATATATAAAAGATATATATATATAATATATAAAAGATATATATATATATATATATATATATATATAGAGAGAGAGAGAGAGAGAGAGAGAGAGAACAAAGCAAATAGAATTGCTATTATGATACAAGCTGGAATTTTGCCCCTATTCTTGAGTGAAGAATTCTAGTGAGCTATCTTGAGTCCTGGAGAAATCACTGTGAAGACAGCAAATAATGAAAGAGGAAATTTTCAAGAAGGAGCTGAGCATCCTACCCAGCTAAAATTACATCTAAATAAGGAACTAAGCATGATAGAGCTATTTTGCCAGTCTGGACATATTGAAAATAGAGCATAAAAGGAAAAGTAATTCACTCAAATACTTCAAGTTTTAACTGAGAAGTTTTGTACTTGTCTTTTGCTGTAAAACCTGTCCTTGATAAATTTCAGTGTAACTTATGAGAAGAAAACCCCAAAAATCTGTATCTCTGACATTTATCCAGTTTAGAACTTCCATTCAGCATTTTAATTGCCCATCAAAAGTCATATTTTTAATATTCAACAGGCATCACATATTAAATATGTCAAAATTGTAGTCCATGTTCTCATTTTTAGAGTCTTTATCTTTTATTATCTAATTTGATTAATGGTACAGCCAGCAGCCTTATAAGTTTCTCTTATAAATAAAATATAATATGTAAGCACTTTTTTTCTTTCCCTACGTGTCTAGCCAATAAGAGATTCTGTTGATTAGTTGTCCACCATATCATATACAGGTATTCATAAACACTTGCCATTCTTACCAATATGGTTATTTTTATATTTTTATTTAAAATGGTATAATAATTAAAATATAAGAAAAATATTTTAAAAAATTAAATGAAATACCTATATGCCCACTCCTAGTTTTAAGCCAATATTAACATTTTACCACTTCAGATATTTTAATTAAATAACATTTTCCCACTTACTGACAAAAACAAAACAATGTGAATTTGCTGACTGCCTTCCCTGCACTGCAAACTGAAGATGACTTATAAATAAAGTGTTGTGGAAGAGTCCGAAAAACTAATGTAAAACTTTGAGGGATTCTTAAGAAAGAACATATATGTTTTCCAGAGATAAAAGGACTGAAAACTAGGGAGATAGAATGGAATAGGAGAGCTTTTTAGTTAGGTTACTGCTCTGTCCTTCCACCCAAGTTGCTTATGAAATAGTATTTTTAAAAGATTTAAAAAAATAATTTATTTCTGGTAAAAACACATTTGAAATGTGAAGGGAGATAGGAGTATATTATCAGGAATACAAGTCCTCACAAAGTTTGTGTACTCTGTAAACAGTACTTTTACAGACAAGGAATGGCAGAGAGAAGCAGGGGGAGAGAAGTGCTGCTGTTAACTCCCTCTGACTTAGGGAATTCCTCAAGATCCTGTAAAACTTCTCTTTGAAAAATTTTACTACTGTCTGTAGAAATTTTCTATTTTTTCTAAAATAGAAAATTTCTATTTCTGACTCCATGCTTTACACTTCCATTCTCTTTCTATTCCTGTGTCTCTCTCTCTCTCTCTCTCTCTCTGCCTTGCCTCTCTCAGAGTGACATTTGTTGGCAGATCTATCAATTATCAATCATGTATCTGTTTACCTCCTTCCCTCCTTTACTTCGTTCCTACCTATCGCACTACCTGTGTGCTTAATTTTTATTGTGGTATGGTATACCTACTGTAAAGGACCCAGATTTAATCAGTTGTATCAGTTGATGAATTTTTGCAGTTATGTGTAACCTTTAACCTCCACTCAATGCCTGTGGCAGTGTTTACTCTGTAAAATATTAGAATATTTTACAACTGTTTAGATAAAATTTACCATCTAGAATATGTGGCAGGTTTGCTATGCGCTTAATATTAAACTAAGAGCTTTTATAGCTGGGTAGATTATTGTAAAACATATAACAATCTGTAGAGTAATGGGATGCATCAACAATATAATATTTAGATATGAAACTGGGAAATCCCACAACTCCTTGCTAACTCCGTCTGTATTCAATTATTACTTGTCTCTCCATTCCAAAAACATATCCTGGTATGGAAATGGGACACTCAGGTTGCTGATTCTGATGGATTAAAGATCTCTCAATGTGGCACATGGGGTTGCACCTTTCTTGTGTACTTTGCTAATCATTAGTAAATCCTGGTGCTGGATAAGATTGGAATTTTGTGACTCTGGTTGAAAAACGAGACATTTTAAAACTGTTGAACAATACAGCTAGTTTTTCAGAACTGCATACATAATGTCTAAGGGATTCACTGAAAGGAATAGGAGAGGAAAATCGACATAATGAGAATTTGATATCCAGACAGTTGTCAACCCATGCATGATCTGAAGGGCCTAAAGCTTTGTGACAGCTCATAGGGCACATATCCTATTAATGAAATTTGATGAGATAAAGTCAAAGTATGGAGATTAATAAATTTATAGACAAGGATATGATCCCTTTCTAGTATATATGCATTTGGTGACAATAGTGTCTTAAAAAGGTTTGAGGGGTTGAGAGAAGGAGAGTAAAAATCATTTTGAATTGATCTGTTTCCAGCTTTTTTGAGACCTGTTTGTTGTATGGCATTGTGTAAGTTTAAGGTATACAACATGATGATTTGATACACACATATATATTAAAAAATGATCATCATAGTAAGTTTAGTTAATATATCTGTCACCTCACAAAATTATATATTTTTTGTGTAGTGAGACTAATATTTACTCTCTTACCAACTTTTGAGTGTTTAATAAAGTATTAATAACTATAGTTACCATGCTGAATATTAGATCTTCAGAACATTTACACCTTAAAACTGGAATTTGGTACCTTTTGACCAGCATCCCTCCAGTTCCTCCATCTGTTAGTTCCTGGCAACTACCATTCTACTCTGTTTCATGACATTTTTTAGTTTACACTTACAAGACAGTTCATATAGTATTTCTCTTTCTCTGACTTACTTCATTTAGCATAAGTCCATCCATATTGTCAGGATTATCATCCATATTGTCATCCATAATTGGTAGATTTTCATTATTTTTTAATAGCTGAATAATATTCCATAGTATGATGTGAATGTATACACATTGTCTTTATCTGTTCATCCCTTGATAGACACTTATATAGTTTCCATGTCTTAGCTATTATAAATGATGTTTCAGTGCACATGGGGATACACATATCTCTTTGAGATACACATACTCATTTCTTTGACTATATACCAAGAAGTGAGATTGCTGCATATTTTTTCCATAGTGACACAAGTTCCACCAACAGTTCACTAGAATTTCCTTTTTACAACCTTCCGAATACTTCGTATCTCTTATCTTTTTGGTAATAGCCATTATAGTAAGTGTAGGATATTATTGTAGTTTTGATTTGCATTTCCCTGGTGATAATTGATGCTGATTTTTGAGGAAGTAGTTACAGTACTCAAAAAATCCAGATACCTGTGAATTACATCATAAATGGAAGATCCATTTAATGCTTTGACTGTTATCTCATTGTTGAATGACATTTGCAATGAATATACATCATTATCAGATTGACAATGGTCCAGAAAGCCAAACGTGATATTGTTCAGTTTCAGGGGCTATACTTGGTCAGGGTTGGCTGATTGAACTTCAACAGCAACAATAACAAAAATGTTGAGAAGCCACCAATGACTCTGAGAGGGAAATCAAAGGTGATTTAGTCAATCTACCTAGAGTGAGTATAGCAGTGCATAATGCAATGTGATCTCTATAACCAAGAAAACTGGTCAACTTTTGGCAAGATTTTTGAGTCTGACATATAATGGTTACTTCTGTATCAAAAACACAGAGCTCTTTACTTTGCATGTGGTCTTAGATGGTCGACTATTGCCATGTCCAGTGTGATTATGGAGCCATATATCAATTGGTAGCATACTGGGAAATATAAGTTCAGTCAGCAGCTTGATTCTTTTCAGCCTCATCAAGAGAATGAGCCTTTACCATGGATCTGTAACAGTGACCCTGACCATTTGACCAGCATCCATGCTTTGTATGCACAGTATGGAACCAAAGAGTGGGGCCTTTACTTTGACATTCAGCTGTTTCTCAAGTGGAGGACTATAAAGGCAGGTCATTGGCAATAACCCAAGGTTTGTAAAAAGATAACCAATCTATCGCACAAAGTACTGAAGAAAACTGAGATTTCTGCACAGGAGTGGAGCAACCACCTATTTTCAGTTCTACATATCTGCCACTGAAATTAAAAATAAGCAGCATCCCAGTGTGCACCATTGGATTTCAGCTTAGTTGAATCACCAGTGAACAAATTCCAATTATTTAGAAAAACCTGTATGAATTGAGGGCCTCACTTATTCAGTATATTTATTTAGACATTTGTACTGGAGAAGGGTCATACTTCACTCTAAGGAATAGTTGCCACTTTTTATATGTAAAGCCAGGGAACCATTGGGATCAGGTTGGCTGCTTTCTTTTCCATTTGACATTTACATTTGATAAGTGAAGAAGCTTCCTGATCCCTTACCTCCTTTTTAGCCACTGAGTTGGATTTGACCCCACCCCAACATGGGACTATCAGATGGGTGAATCATATGACATTTGTGGGTTAGATGTTTAGTTTAAACACAAATCCAGTGTAAGTCATCACTTCTTTTCCAAAGGGATATATCAAAACTGCCACCTTCCTGTTCTCCATGTGAGACGCTTTACATTTTCCACTCCATCATGACAAAATGCTAAAGAGACTGAAATGCCAAAAAATGTTCTTAGATCCACAAAAGAGGGGAGGACACAGGGAAAACCACTGCTCTCAAGATTGGAGAGCCAGATTAATACAGAGAATCATTGTTTACTTGAGTGGATTCACAAGTAAGAGCCACTGTGGGAACCAGCTTGTTGTGGTTTGAGACCCTCAGAAAGGATACTAATTTGTAGGTAAAGTAGAATGTTCATGTGTTAAACTTAACAATGCAAAGGTCTGATTTTATATATCTAGTTGTCTAACAGATATAAAACCATGAAAAGGGTTTTAAATATTTTTTTCTGATAATTTGGATAACTTTTTTCGAAACATGTTGTATCTTAACTATTCTCTTCTTCCCTGACATGCCCAACATTCTGACTTGTACAGAATAGGCTTCCAGCAAATATTTATTGAATTCAATAGTTTTTTTTTTTTTAATTTATTTATTTCACAGAGGGAGAGAGATCACAAGGAGGCAGAGAGGCAGGCAGAGAGAGAGAGGGGGAAGCAGGCTCCCCGCTGAGCAGGGAGCCCGATGCGGGCCTCGATCCCAGGACCCTGAGATCATGACCTGAGCCGAAAGCAGAGGCTTTAACCCACTGAGCCACCCAGGCGCCCTTGAATTCAATAGTTAAATAAGGAGGGGATATAGGAAATAATAGAAATTTCTTAGCAATATTTGTGTCCTCTTAAATTTATCTGTGACACTTTTCTTAATAAATGTCACCAACAAATTATCTTCTTTCTGTCCCTCTAGTGGATATATGGAAAGTGGAAAGTAGCAAATGGGTTTCCCAGTTTTGACATGAAAACTGGTGAGCTGTGTAAAGCTTGCAAGATACCAATTTCCTCTGCTGTTTTCATACAGTGAAGGGAACTAGTTGGGGCAGCAGCACATTTGATTCATCTCCAGAAGAAGCAAACTTCTCACAAAGAAAGGTGTCAAAATGGATCAGAATCAATAACACCTGTGAAGCAGTTAGAGACTCCTCTAGCATGTCAGTCACGGGACCATTGGGGGCAAAAATAATTTCACTGGGCTGAAGAGATATACTGCAAAAAATGCAGGGAAAAGTTAACTTATTTATATATTTTAATACATTTTAAATGAAAAATAATGTCATTTCTAAGGTTTAGCTCAATAAATGTCTCATATTATTCACTCTACTATATTGAATTTGCAAATTGTCTTTCATAAGTTGTGTTCCACATATGCTTTTAGTTTTTGATCAGCTATATAAAGTTCACTGTGATGAGTAGTAGGCTTTTACACACTCTGATCCTTAGTAACAGTATGCCTAAGTGGACTATTGTGTCTATCAAACTCAGGGACCATTGTTGACCTGGAAGAGCTAGAAGAGAAGGTGACTGGTTATTAGAGGTGGAAACAGAAGGTGAGGTAGAGGTCAAAGATATACTTAATTGACCTATTTGCTTCACATTTTTTCAAAGTAATAACCTTCCATGCCTATGAAATCAACTTTATTTCTCCATCTTCCAAGTGTATGACATATGTTTATAGGGTCTAAGATGAGATGTAAATTTTAAATAAAACTGTATAAGAAACACTATTGTTTTGCATACATTCAACACCATATCTCCTAGGTGCTTTACATATATTATTTCTTCTCACAATAGTCATATAAGATAAGGATAATGAAGTAGAGGTTGAATAACTAAAATATTTTGAAAGCAAGTGGTAGTTCAGGGAGTCCAACATGTGTCTGTCTACCTTTGACTAAAGCTCATAGTACCTCAGTTCTATGACACTGATTTACAAACAACATACTTATATTTTACCCAAAATAAGTATCTTAGTATGCATGTTCTAGGTTTTCCCTTCATTTTATTATTTTACTATGGCCTAAGAATACCTATCAATTATTTTTTACTATTTCCAGTCATGTACCTTAAGTTAATGACTCCATTGCATTAAATATTTAATAACCACATCGTATACACTCTGAATTATTTTTCTCTCTCTGCTTTGTGCCTTTCTTCTTGAACATCATCACTGCTATAGATTGAATATCCCTAAAATTCGTATGTTGAAACCTCATACCCTGTATGCTAGTATTAGGAGATGGGACTTTGGAAGGTGCTTAGGTCACAAGGAGAGAGCCCGCAAGAATATGATTAGTGTTTTTATAAAAGACACCCCACAGAGATCATTAGCTTGTTCTGTCAAGTAAGTTTACAATGAAAAGACACCTGTCTAGGAAGTGAGCTTTCACCAGACACAGTGTCATTTAGTACCTAGAACTTGGACTTCCCAGCCTTTGAAACTGTGAGAATTAAATTTGTGTCACTTGTTAGACACCTAATCTTTGGTGGTTTTTGTTTTGTTTTGTTTTGTTTTTTATAGCAGCCTGAATGAACTAAGGCTAAAGCTACTCACCTGTAAAGGTCTAGAACTAGTTTCACTCCCAACATGAAAATAGAGTCATCACTCTTTCGTCCAGCCCCTTTTAGTATTTCATTCAAAATGCTGCATGAACACACTTGCAGAAAGAGAAAACTTCATTAACAAATTAAATACTATCCTAATCCTATTTTTCATGATTTTGCTACACTTAATACTTTTTGTCTGTAATCACATAGCCTTCCTGGGATATCATTCATTTGTAAATTTAAACAAATGATCTTTGATACTGATACTGCTTATCAGACCCTGTTCTAGACATTGGGTTAGGGATATAGCACTTAAAAAAACAAACCAGAATAAATCTCACCTCCATGGGGTATCTAGTGGGAGAAAAACAGATATAGATACAGAATATATCAAATGGTATATGAGCTATCTAGAAAAATGAAGTAGAAAAGGGGGAAATGGGATACAATAATGATCATAGCACTTACCCCATATATTAAATTTTTGTTATCTTTTAAGTTTTTAAACTGAAATTTTGTAAACAACTACATGTGTTTTTCTTCTTTGATTATCTGTGTTTTTATTAGTTCCTTATTGTTAATATAGCAAATTACCACAAATTGACTTTAAGCAACACATATTCAGCAGTTCTGAGATCAGAGTCTAAAGTGGATTCAGAGGGCTCGGTTCCTTCTGAAGACTCTAGGGAAGAATCTATTTCCTTGTTTTTTTTTTTAGCATGTAAATACTGTCTATATTTCTTGGCTCTTAACCCTTTCTTTCATCTTCAAAGACAGAAGTGTAGCATCTTCAGCTTTTTCTTATTCTGACCATCATACATTACTTTTATAAGGACTCTTATGATTACATTGGGCCCATTTGGATAAAACAGTATACTCTTCTGATGTCAAGATTCTTTATCACATCTGCAAAGTTGTTTTTGTCATTCAGTGTTCCATATACACAGGTTTTGGGGATTAGAATATGGACATCTTTGCAGTGCTATTTTTTGTTCATCACTGTCTGATAATATGTATAAGTATAAATATACATGTGTATATAAGTACATATGACATAAATATATATCTTGTATATAAGCATTTACATTACATATATACTGTGTGTGCATATACATATGATATCTATTATGTATAATAGATACAAAACATGTGGGTGGGGATTTTTTTCAAATACAGAGAGTAAGCTTTAAGAAAATAGGAACATTTTTTGAAGGAGCATGTAATTTGGATTCAGGAAGCTTGGAACCTGTGTGACTTTGGCAAACCTTTCAACTCATTTGTAAATATATATTTCAAAGACACATTATAAGGCTCAAGAAAGAATGTATATAATATGCCTCTTATGTGCTTAAATATGCTTTTCCTCTAATCCATTGACCTCTCCAGTAACAGCTATCCTAAAAGAAGTGAAATAAGGGGCACCTGGGTGGCTCAGTCTGTTGAGCATCCAACTCTTAATTTCGGCTCAGGTCATGATCTCAGGGCGCTAGATCAGGCCACCTCTGGCTCTGCACTCAGAAGGGAATCTGCTTTGGGATTCTGTCTCTCTTTTTTTTTTTTTTAATTTTATTTTTATTATTTGCCCAAGGGGTACAGGTCTGTGAATCATCAGGCTTACATCTTTCACAGCATTCACCAAAGCACAAACCCTCCCCAATGTCCATAACCCATCCACCCTATCCCTACCCTCCCACCCCCCAGTAACCCTCAGTTTGTTTTATGAGATTAGAAGTCTCTTATGGTTTGTCTCTGTCTCTCTTCCTTTACCCCTCCTCCTGCTTTCTCTCTCTCTCAAATAAATAAATCTTTTAAAAAAATAAATAGAAGAAGTGAAATAACATGATAATAATAGAATATCCTTCAGAGATAAAATAGACACTGGAGTAGTTGAAAAATCCTGGCTCTAATACTGGAATAGCAATATTGAATACTTTGAGAGAAAAGATTTTCCCGGTGGAATAGATCTGGATGTGATTTCCAGATCCACCAATTTTGCTGTGGAAACCTGAGCGAGTTGATTAAATGACCTATACCATGGATTCTTTATCTATGTATCCATCTATTATTTGCCTACATACCTAACCTGCCTTTATGGGGGGAATAATAAAGCCTAAAATTTTACAATAATTCGTTAGCATTATAGTAGATGTTCTGATGTATTGAGGATGGTTAATACTGCTACCTAATGCTTTTAGAATGCTTAGTTTATGCCTAATCATTTGAGGATTTTGATATATTACTTTGAAATAGGAAGCATCTACTCAGTATTTTATAAATAAAGAAAACAGGCACAGATAGATTAAAGCCAAGGTCACACAGTTAATAAGCAATAGAGATATGATATGAATATATAGATCAGGCTCCAAAATTCATGTTGTAACCACTAGCCTCTAAGTTTTAGTTTTCTTTTTCTTCCTTCCTAAACTAACCAACTAATTTGACATGATATTCAGCCATTGGCTCTTTATGTGTAAAAGTAATACATGATACTATTCTGCCTTGGCTAACAAATAAATTTGTTGTGAGAATAAATGTGGGGCAGAGGTAACATTAATAAGGCCCTCTATATTCTTGGCACCTTATTAGATTCTTTTACAGATTAGGAAGCAAAATTTAGAAGACCAGTGATTATCTAAGTCACACATCTATTAAGGGACATGACAGATTCTGAAGTCCAAACCATTTCCACCTGAGTACCTATCACCTAATGAAATAAAACAAGATATTACATAATATGAAACATAAGCATGACATATTTTTTTTAAATATACAGGGAAAAGGGAAACTTAAATTGCCTAGAAAATGATAAATATCTCTTGTTAATATGGCGGCTGTTTTGACTCACGTAACAGTTGGCAAACTTTTTCTGTAAGGGACAGAGAGTAAATATTTTAGGCTTTGTAGGCCACGAAGTCTCTTCCAGTTTCTCACTTCTTCTATTGTAGTGCAAAAGCAGTCATAGATAATACGTAAATGAATGAGCAGGGCTATATTTTAATGAAATGTTCCTTCAGAAACAGATGGTGAGCCTGATTTGGCCTATGATGTCATTTGCTGGTTTAGGTAGATACCTCAACTTTAAATCTGTTAAAAAGGCAATATATATTAAACAAAATACCAAACAAAAAATGTTCTCTTTGTCTAAAAGGAAGACTTCTTAAATAATAATACTAATAATAGTTAACATTTGTATTGCACATTTTACTTGTCTTAAGGACTTACGTAAAATCTTGTAAGATCTTTCTGAAGCAGGTACATTATAAACGTAAGAAGTTAGGCAAAATTTCCAGTGACTCACATCTAATCAGCAGTGAACCTGAGGTCTGAACCCAGTCTGTCACTCCCAGCTGTCATCTTACTCACTATTACACTCTGTCCTCTCTACTACATCCATTGATCTCTTAACTTCTAAAAGTAAGGTTGGTTAAACTTTAATCTTAAAACCACAGATGTTGCAGTTGAATAACTTGATCTTCTCTTCATGCCGGTGTTTCATTTTAATAACAAAATAAGTTATTATGTATACGGAAGTGCTGCTTTTCATGTGGAAGGGTTACCAGTCAATAAAATTCATATCACCAAATAGTGATCATTTTACCTGAAACTTATTTAAATATTGTATATTTGAGTTTATTGACCAAAAAAATTAGATTTAATTGATGTCATCAATATTATAAATATGTAAATGACACAGACAGTTTATTAATTTTAAATTATTAAGTTCAATTCTATAAGATTTTGGATGTTTAGATTTTGTAGGGTTAATACCTAGATCACACATTTTTCATTCTTCATTGTTTTTTGTAGTGGTATAATCATAAATCATATCTACCTGTAAAATAGGAATAAACTAATCGTTTTATCTTTGCAAATAATTTTTCCATCTTCAAGTGAAGGTTGGTTTGTACCAGTTTACATTTAAAATGATAAGGCATGTTAATATTATCTATTTTTAAGGTTGTTAACAAGAAAATATTTGTTAGGTGAACATGATAACCACTACACTATGGAAACCCCATATTAATATTTTATGTGAATATAAATGTTTGAAATTTACTAAATTTAGTATGCTTCTTAATATTAAGAGCTATATATTGGCATATGTTGGAACATTTCTTTTGCTAGAAAAAAGAACATTACATTTTTTTTCAAAGATTTTATTTATTTATTTGACACAGAGAGAGAAAGCATAAGCAGGGGGAGTGGCAGGCAGAGGGAGAGGGAGAAGCAGGCTTCCTGCTGAGCAAGGAACCGCATGTGGGCCCAGGACCCTAGGATCATGACCAGAGCTGAGGGCAGATGCTTAACTGACTGAGCCACTCAAGAGTTCCAAGAACATTACATTTTATGTAAAGGTTTTTAGTAAGTTGTGTTTACATGTTTAAGTTACATTTTAAGGAGACTACTTAAAAATATTTTTTTTAATATCAATGTCAAAACTACATTTAACTGTGAAGTCCTATAAAATTGTAAGATATTGGAGGATATATCCTGAGAAAAGAACAATATTTTATTTCAACTCTCATCACAAAATAGCAGTTACTAAAAATAAAATGATGTTGAATTCTCATTTAATTTAAACAAATTGTGTGATGTAAAAATTAAAAAAAATGTTTCTCACATTACTCAGTATTTTTTAAATAGATGTTAATTGTACTGTTACGCTAAAAAGCTCAACACATTATGCTGGAAAAGCTTGGGGAAAAAATCCAATAAACTCCCTTCAGTCTAAATCACCATCAAGGGAACAGAAACAAGTATGTGTCAGTATGCTCAGTATTGTAGCCCAAGGGGACATAACACTTGCTGTGTGTGGGGAAGAAACAGCAGGACTTTTCAGTAAAAAGGAGACAGAGGGAAAACTTGTGATCACAAAACAGAAAAGCATATTGCTGATAAGACATAAGTGTTAGAGGTTTTCTACAACCTCAAGCTGTGCTTCTCCCAACAAAAATCTCATACTAATTTACACAAGGCAATTTTAGTTGCACAGCTAGAAAGAACTATGAAAAATGAAATTAGTTGTTCTTTTAGTAGGGATGATTCATTGCAAACTTTGAAAATGCTTTACTCTTTTGCCACTAGAATTGCCTTATAAAATTGTTTATTTTAAAGAAGGGAGAATAATGTTTTTTTAAAAAATACATTTGAATGCATTCTTACTCTTTTCCATAATTTTTGTGAAATTTGTATACCTGGATAAAAGGAAGTTTAAGTCACACTTATCATGCTGCTTAAAGCCAACAGCTTTAGCCTGGCTCTAATTAAAGATCCACCAACACCCACAGAAAGACAGTTCTCCATCATTTATTCCGGAAGTGCAGTGTAAACAGAAGGAGTTGTAAAGGAAGCGGAATGTAAACAAGGCATCCCATCCTGAGATCACCTCCTGGCTTTGCTTCTTATTTTACTATTGTTTCCCTACCCAGAATATCTAGATCTGTCACCCTGAAGTGTAAAGAAAAAGGAATATTCTCTTTTTCATTGTTTTGGGTGTTTGTAACATCATGAATTTTAATTAAATAGGGAAAAAAATGGAATGAAACCACATAAGTTGAAATAATTCTGTAGACTGTAATATGGAATGTTTCTATATATTTATTATTTTCTGGAAGTGATTCATGATTGGCTGTGGTAGACTGATGAATTTATTTGTGGCTCATCATAATTCTAGCTAGGCCCATTCTTTTTTAGGACCAGAAAACCCAGAGAGAACTAGATCTTAGGAGGTGAGAAAAATGAATTTTCTAGGATTGAGTTCACAAAAGAAATCAAGGGAATTCTGACTTGCATTTATTTGTTCATTTTACTCAGTCTAAGTTGTATTCATTATATTTCTATCAGAGTTACAGTCGCACAGAATTTTTAGAGTGAAGTTACTGCTTTTGAAACTAGTGCACTTACTATTTCTATAAACCAACCAATCCTTGAAAATATCTGTATGACTCAAACATTGTACTTACTGAATTTAAAATCCATTTCTGGAAACCAAATCTGTATGTGTGTAGACTGTTGTCCCCATAGTTGCTAGCTGGTTTTACTCTCATTTATCTATTACTATTCCAGTTATTACTATATAGCTGTCATGAAATTCTGCTCAAGAGACTAAGGGTAATATCCACAAACGAAACCTTCAGTTAACCATTCAGTGATCAAACCTGCAGATATTTTAAATATCTATTCTTCTTTAGTCTCTGTCACAGATGTCTGTGAAGTCACTTAGGTCAACCTAATTTGTTTGCTCTAAACGATCACTCATTTAGCCTCCTAAAGAAAATTTCAGGTACTCAATGATGCTCCTTTTCTGTGAAGTATTGGAACTGTACAAAACTTACAGTTATTTAAATCACTTGCAACTAAATATTTTCCTTCTTTCTTTGATCATGTATAATACAATAATAATTTTGTGATTATTTAATAAAAAGTATTCTCTATCTTGTGGTAGGACTACTTTCATTGATAAAATAATTTGAAAGGGTGAAGAAATATGAAAAGAAGGACTGAAGAAGTAAATTCTAAAATAGTTACAAAAAAAAATCCATAAAATGATTGAATTTGCTTCTTTATCATAGTTAAATCACTCCAACTATGTCTCTGTATCTATCTATCTATCTATCTATCTATCTGTCTGTCTGTCTATACATGCACACACACACATATATAGTCTTTGAAATACCATTAGATCCCTGGATAATACCAGAAAGGGAAAGTAAACTTTCTAAATTATACTCTTCACACTGTTAATAGAATGAATATTTTGTAGGTTCTTCAATATAGAAACCACTTTCTTGTGCATTATAAATTACAGTATTAAGATGGAAGTAGTATTATATAATGAATAAGAAAAGTTTCTCTGGAGTTAAAATATCTTTTAATGCTGTCTTTACAACTAACCAGGACTCACAATCTCACCTCTGCATTTTAACTTCCTTCATGATAAAATATGCATAATTTAAAATTATGCCTTGTGAGTTATAATTAAATGAGATAATGCATGAAAAAGTGTTAAGAACAGTGCTTAAATGTGTCAAGCACCCAGTAAAAGGAAATTATCATCATTACTATTAAATGTTTTTGCTTTTTAAAATATGTATCAGAATTTGCTGGATTTCACTGTTGTCAGATGGCATTGTTGATTTCTCATTCTTAAACCATTTTGATATTTGTGACACCACCATTATTTGGATCTCCTCATATCAGGTTTTCAATCTGTAAGCACCAGTATGGACATAAAAATTGTTAAAATATTGAAATGCCTCCCTTTTGGATAAGTAGTACAAGAATATTTGATATACCACATGAGACAGTATGATATAAGTAAGTTATATTTATTAATAACTCAAATTCCAAAATAAACGTATTAATTCAAACTAATTTTCATAGGATTGCATGTCAGTCACTGATGAAGTGTTCCCTGTTGTTGCATGATAAAGTGAGCCTATAAAAATTTCTGTGAGTGTTGTAATGGCTAGAACCTTCTAGGTGACAGATCAAACATTGAACAGACTTTGTGCTTCCTCCTACTTCTTCCTCTCTCTTTTTCTCTTCCCTCATTCTCTTTTTCCTTTCTTCCTTTCTCCATCTCTTCCTCCCTGTCTCCTTCCCTCGCTCCCTGCTTCTCTCAGGCTTTCTCTCCCGCCTTTCATTCACCATTTTTAATTGCTAAGGCCCATGTGCAATTACTTTGGTTGAAAAGGCGTGTTGGCATTTGTTAATTCTGAGTAAATTGCACATGTTTGGGGAAGCCCTTATATAAAATAGGCACATGTGTGTTGGGAAAAGTAGGGATGGTGAGGTGGGGGATATTGCAGCACATATCCAAATAAAAATAAGAGAATAATTTATGGCTTAAAATTTGGCACCCTGGAAGTTAAAAGACAGCCTTACATAAAGGTGACAGTGAAACACAATGGTGAAAATACATCTTTCTGGTAATTAGTGTTGGTCAATAAGATATGGAGAAATATGGGGCGCCTGGGTGGCTCAGTGGGTTAAAGCCTCTGCCTTCGGCTCAGGTCATGATCTCAGGGTCCTGGGGTCGAGGCCCGCATCGGGCTCTCTGCTCAACAGGGAGCCTGCTTCCTCCTCTCTTTGCCTGCCCCTCTGCCTACTTGTGATCTCTCTCTCTTTGTTTCAAATAAATAAAATCTTTAAAAAAAAAAGATATGGGGAAATATGGAGAAAGAAAATATTCATCTTAGCACAAATATACACAAAATTAATTAGAATGGAATGGATATTTAAGTCTGGTGAAACAATAAACATTTAGAGGAATGGATGGGGAAAAACAATTTTGTCAACTTGAAATAGTCAAAGGACTTAAACATGATAAAACATATTGAGGTTGTTGGGGATAGTAATGAACTATAACACTCATAGATAGCTGATTGACTTGTAAATTGGTAACAGGTTTTGAAAATTCTAAGTAGCTACCATAGGTAAATATATATATATATAATCTGAACTCAAAACATTTCCTCACAACTCTGAATAAAAATTCAGTGTCCATGCCCTGACTTGGAAGGTCTTTGATTTCTGCTTAAATCTCATCGCACTCATTTTCACTTTCACACATCTCACCTCATCCACATTGTTTCCTTATAGATTCTCAAATACCCCAAGCACTTTCCCCTTATGCTCATTGCATTAACTGTTCTCTCTACTCAAAAAACAGTTCTGATGGATATTAATGTAACTAATATTCAGTCAAAGCACCACCCAAAATGTCCCATATCCCCTCTACAGACAAGGCCTATTCAAACATTCTTTTTTTTTTTTAAAGATTTTATTTATTTATTTCACAGAGGGAGAGAGATCACAAGGAGGCAGAGAAGCAGGCAGAGAGAGAGGGGGAAGCAGGCTCCCTGCTGAGCAGAGAGCCCGATGCGGGCCTCGATCCCAGGACCCTGGGATCATGACCTGAGCCGAAAGCAGAGGCTTTAACCCACTGAGCCACCCAGGCGCCCTATTCAAACATTCTTGTTAAAATCTTCTCTCTCTCTCTTTTTTTAATATAAGATTTATTAATTTGGGGTGCCTAGGTGACTCAGTTAAGCCTCCAGTGCTTGATTTCAGCTCAGGGTCATGATCTCAGGGTCCTTGGATAGAGACCCACTTCTGGCTCCATGTTTAGTGCAGAGTCTGCTTGTCCCTCTCCCTCTGCTCCTCCTCCTCTCTCTCTCCCTTAAAAATAAATAAATAAATAAAATATTTGTTTATTTATTTATTTATTTTAGAGACAGAGGGAGAGTGGGTGATACTGGGGGCAGGCTAGAGGTGGAGAGAAAGAGAGAACCTTAAGCAGACTTCCTGCTGAGCATTGACCCCCCCCACTCCCCCCCACACACTCCACACACACACACACATGCAGGGCTCTATCTCATGACCCTGAAATCATGACTTGAACCAAAACCCAGAGTTGGACACTTAATGGACTGAGCCATCCAGCTACCCCTAAAATATTCTTCTATAAATAGCTTGTAGTCCTTCATTGTTTGAATTGAAAGTAGTTCTAACCACTTCACATTGCTCATGACTCATTTACTATGTATTTTCCTCACTAGGCTGTATACTCTATGAGGGCAAGTTCTTTGTCTTATTTTTTTAAACAGTGTATATCAAGGCTAAACAGACAATGGGCATATAAGAGATACTTAATATATATTTTTGAATGAATTAGTAAGTTTAATATTCACTTAAATATATATATATATACACACACACCCATTTTAACAACTTTATTGAGGTATAATTGATACGCAAAGAGCTGCACACATTTAATGGATACAGTTTGATAAATTTGGACATATGAAAACATCCATGAATCATTACCAGAATCAGGGTATAAGAGATATCCGGTCTCTCTCAGAATTTCTATATGTCTCTTTGTTTGTTTACTGTTAAGAACGATTAACATGAGAGAAAACTAATATGCAGTCATACGAAGAATTTTCATTCAAAAGTATTTCATGAGTGTATATTATTTTTAAAGTACTGTGTTGAAATTGTACCCTTCAATAGTAAGCATTATACAGAAGAAGGAAGATACTAATCAATTATCACACACAACGTGCAATCATTAACAAGTTCAACATATTCTAAGAGGTGTTCAAGTCAGAGAAGTCAGGCTTGACTTCTTTAAGGAAATAATAATTGACCTTATATATGATTGATATTTAGGAGTTATTAATGCCAAGAAGTAGAATGGAGCCCATTGCATTAAAAAGATAAAGATGTGCTGTCATTCTTTTGCATTTCAAAAGTATAGAATGTGACTCTCTTAAAGGTCACGATTAAAATGTTTGCAACTGGCCTTTGGTGGGACTAGACCCAAACTCCAGTCTCATGGTAAGAATTGAGACAACTTTTGGAACCCAGAATAAAACCTGTGTCTTAGTTCTCTGATTTAACATTTAAGTGTTTCCCATTTTGCTGGCCTTCTGTGAACATTTAATGATGTTTCATGTCTATGAATTAAGTAGTAAGTGAATGATGGTGATAAGATTAATGCTGCCTTTATCAAAATAACCTTAGATTATATTCCTTCACCAGTAAAAATGGGTTTAATTTATATAGCTAAGAAGGGAAGATGAATGCCTCATAAGCTTAACTTTAAACTATATAAACACCTCTCTATTACTTTCTGTTTCTGTCTTTCCTTCTTTATGTTTCTGTCTCTCTCTCATACACTTAGCACTTAGAAAAATGCATAACAACTTTTAGGCATTCAAGAAATACAATGAGTTTCTTTATGAAAATCTACTTTTCTCGTATATTTTATTTAATAACAGAAATCAATATATTTCCAAATAAAAACATAAAAGAATGCCACTCAGCAGTACATACGATATATAAATAAGTGACTATTAACTTCAACTGCTTATTTTAATTCCTTTACTGATCAAATTAGCCTGACACTTTCTTCATCCAATCTAATTTTCTTAGTGCCAATCCTCTAAAAATTAATCTAGGAATAAAAATAATGCATCACTAGGAAACACTATTCATTTTATTTACATCTAAGGGGTAATCCTTGTTCTTATCCACAAAATAGAGACCTGTGTTTGTTATTAATTCATCATCTATAAAAAACCACCATTTTAAAAATATGTGTTTATTGGCAGAAATGATTTTGGAATAACTGGGCACGAAAATTAAATTTAGTACCTACCTAACTTTGAATAAGTTAATCTTACTAGGGTCCTTTACAGAGGTCATTCTCTGTATTCTAGGTGTCATTCCATCATCCCATATATATTTAATATATTTAAATTGGTGCTAATTTTCTCTTTACTAGCCAAGCAGATACCACCTATGATACTGGAAAGAAGAAAAGACTGAAATAAAAGAAGCTCTAGATTTTTTAAATTATCGTTTCCAAATTAGATTTTGCTCTTGGCTTTGGTTACAAGTTAATTATCAGGGTGCATATACTATATGTGTTTTAGTCACATTCAAATAGATACTTATTCATTAAGGTTCTGTATTTATAGATAACCTTAATTAAATAGGAATCCAGTATCCCTCCCTATATAATGTTCATGGGTTCAGCAAACAACATATGACTTAAATATACCCAGTGATTCTCTTCCAGAATCAACTGAACTAATATTGGATAGAATAATCTTAAATGAACATAGTTTATATAAAACCCCTATATGATAAAAATCACTTCCTGACATGAATTTTTGGTATAACACTGAATTAGTACTGATGTGGAAATGTTATATGATATTTGGATCCAACAATTGGATTATAGTCACTTTGATTAGATATTTATTTAAAAAGATAATAAATAATAAAAATTAGATATTGAGATGTATTAAAATGGCCACAAATTTGGGGCACCTAGGTGGATCAGTCAGTTAATCCTCCTACTCTTGATTTTGACTCAGGTCATGATCTCAAAGTCTGGGGTATTGAGGCCCCAGTTGTGCTCTGTGCTGGGCATGGAGCCTGCCTGGGATTCTCTGATTCTCTCTCCCTCTTCCCTTCCCACCCCCATCTCACCTCCACCCACACAGACATGTGCTTTTTCTCTCTCTCTTAAAAAAAAAAAGCCACAAATTCTTTGCCAATTCTGCCATCAGTGGTAGAATACATTTCCCTTCCCTTGGATCTGATCTGTTCCTCTGATGAATGCAATGAAATGATACTGGGTGTTGATTTCTAAGCCTCAGTATCAAGGAAACTTTCAGCTTTCCATGGCATTCTTTTGAAACTCTGAGAATATTGTGCTGTGATGAAGCCCAGAATGAAGGAAGACATGGAGAAAGAGGCTGGGTCATCCTAGCTTAGACTCCAAACACCTAATTGTGAGTGATTCCATCTGGGACATCTAACTCCAATTAAGCTGCAAACTGACAACCCCCCAGGAAGGAGTTCAGGCAAGTCACCAGAGAAGGATGCAGCCAACCCACAACATTATGGAAAATAATCCATAACATTTTAAATCACTAGTTTTGGGGTCATTTGTAAAACAGGAATAGATATTTGAAACAGTTCATATATATGTGTGTGTAGGTATAGCTATGTATATGCAGGGTGGTGTGATAAAGTGAAGTGAGAGAAAACTAAACCCAACGTATTAGGAAGGAGGAAAATGTCAAAAGGAACTGTTAAAGAATACATAATTAAGCAGAGAGCCTTAAAGGGATTAAATGTTTCATTAAAATGGAGTCATATTGTTGATTCTTTACTCTCTACTTTTATTCTTTAAACTTCCTTTTAAGCTCAGGTTCAGAAACTGTGCTATGAGTTGTTCTTCTTCCTATTTTGCATTCTTAAAGACCTGTTAAAGATCGAATTTACTAGGTAAAACATGTGACCTGAATAATAATGGGAACCTTTTAATTTCATGTTCAGTCTATCAAGTGTTGCCTTTTTCTCTTTTATTACTAACTTTTAGATTTGTTTCATTAGGTTAATTAATAAAATAAAGAAAATACCATGGGACAGAGATGCATATATATCTAAGTCTGTAAAATTTAAATCAAAACAATGTTTTAGGAGATAGTCCAAGATGGTAGAGAAGTAGGAGACCTTAGTTTCATCTAGTCCCAGGAATTCAGCTAGATAGCTATCAAATCATTCTGAACATCTGTGAACTCATCTGGAAATCTAAGAATAGTTGCAACTCTACAAATAGAAAAGCAACTACCTTCTGCAAGGTAAGAGGTGTGGAGTAGTGAATCTTGGTGATACATGGGAAGATAGACCATGGGGCTGGTGGGGAACCTCCCATCACCTGGCACCGGAAAGTGATATAGCAGCAGAGTGCAAAATCAGAACTTTTAAAAGTCTCCTCTGGTGAGGATCATCCCTGCCTGACAGGTGCTCAGGTGGTGAAGCGGAGTAGAATCCCAGGTGGGACATTGTGGTCTCAGGATCCCCAGGGTCACAGGAAGACTGGGTGTACCAGAGTGGGGCAGAGCTCCCAGGCATTAGAGCAGGGAAGCCAGGTGTAATCAGCCAGCCCGGGAGTGGGCTCTCAGCTCAAGAGTTGCATATACTGAAACTGCAGCACTGTCGGTGACCACTGTCTGAGCAGGGGCCCTGCAAGTGGTGGAACAGGCAAGTGCCCCTCTTTCCCCCAGAAGGAGCAGCAGGGGTGCGTGCCTCAGGAATAATCAGGGTTTAGAGACTCGAATCAGGGTTGTGTGCCTGAAATAGAAATACTGTCACAGGCTGGGTGAGCACGGAGCGCAGGCGGAAGCCAGAGAGACAGGTGTGATTGACTTTTTTTTCCCTGAGGGCTCGCTGAGGAGTGGGGTCCCAAGCTTTCAGCTCCTGGGCTAGAGACTGAGAGGCTGCCATTTTCATTCTCATCCTCTAAAGTGGTGTGGAAGGCCTTCAGGGAAAAAAAGTCACATAGAGCAATCTGAAGCAGCTTACTTAGCTGGGCCCCCTGGCAAGGGTGGTGCAATTCCACCCCAGGGCAAAGACACCTGAGAATCAGTGCAGCTGGCGCCTCCCCCAGTAGATCTACAAGAACATCGAGCTAAGACCAAGTTTATGGATCAAAGAACTGCAAAACTCTAGCACTAGGGGAAAATAGTATATAGAATTGATTTATTGATTTTCCCCCCACGATTCGTTAGTTTTTCAATTTTCTTTTTTCTTCTTCTTCTTCTTTTTTTTTTTCCTGAGTCTTTCCTGTGAAGTCCATCTGGTCCAGTGTGTCATTCAAAGCCTTTATTTCCTTGTTGATCTTCTGCTTACATGACCGGTCCATTGCAGTGAGGTGGGTGTTAAAATCCACTATAATTATTGTGTTATTATCATTGTATTTCTTTAATTTTGTTATTGATAGACCCATTAATTGTGATATAGTATCCTTCCTTGTCTTTTATTACAGTCTTTGGTTTAAAATCTAATTTGTCTGACACAAGGATTACTCCCCCAACTTTCTTTTGAAGTCCATTAGCACAGTAAATGGTTTTTCACCCCCTCACTTTAAATTTGGAGGTGTCTTTGGGTCTAAAATGAGTCTCTTGCAGGCAGCATATCAATGGGTCTTCCTTTTTTATCCTTTCTGATACCATGTCTTTTGATTGGGGCATTTAGTCCATTTACATACAGAGTAACTATTGAAAGATATGAATTTAGTCCCATTGTATTACCTGTAAAGTCATTGTTTCTTTCTGGTCTCTGTTCCTTTCTGGTCTGTGTTACTTTTGGGCTCTATCTTTGGTTAAAGGATCCCCTTTCATATTTCTTGCAGGGCTGGTTTAATGTTCACAAATTCCTTTAGTTTCTATTTGTCCTGGAAGCTTTTTATCTCTCCTTCCATTTTGAATGACATCCTTGCTGGATAAAGTATTCTTACCTGCATATTTTTCTCATTTAGCACCCTGAATATATCGTGCCAGTCCTTTCTGGCCTGCCAGGTCTCTGTGGATAGGTCTGCTGCCAGTTTGATTTTCTACTTTTGTAGGTTAATGGCCTCTTGTCCTGAAGTGCTTTCCAAGGGAATGTTGAAAAAGAAATTCTCGACTTCAAGCTCTATTACAAAGCTGTAATCATCAAGATAGTATGGTACTGGCACAAAAAGAGACACATAGATCAATGGAACAGAACAGAGAGCCCAGAAATGGACCCTCAACTCTATGGTCAATTAATCTTTGACAAAGCAGGAAAAGACTATCCAATGGAGAAAAGACAGTCTCTTCAACAAATGGTGTTGGACAATTGGACAGCCACATGCAGAAGAATGAAACTGTGCCATTTGCTTACACCACAAACACAAATTGACTCAAAATGGATGAAAGAACTAAATGTGAGAGAGGAATCCATCAAAATCTTGTGTTCATAAGCAGCAGCCTCTTTGACCTTGGCCACAGCAACTTCTTACTAGACATATCTCCAAAGGCAAGGGAAAGCAAAAATGAACTATTGGGACTTCAAGATTTCCTTTTGCACAGAAAAGGAGACAGCCAATAAAACCAAAAGGCAACTGACAGAATGGGGAAAGATATTTGCAAATGTCTTAGAATATAAAGGGCTAGTATCCAAAATCTATAAAGAACTTACCAATCCCCCACCCAAAGAACAAATAATTCAGTCAAGAAATGGGCAGAAGACATGAGCAGACATTTCTCCAAAGACCTACAAATGGACAGCAGACACATGAAAAAATGCTCAGCATCACTTGGCATCAGGGAAATAGAAATCAAAACCACAATGAGATAACACCTCACACCAGTCAGAATGGCTAAAATTAACCAGTCAGGAAACTACAGATGTTGGCAGGATGCGGAGAAAGGGCAACTCTCTTACACTGTTGGTGGGAATGCAAGCTGGTGCAGCCACTCTGGAAAACAGTATGAAGGCTCCTCAAAGAGTTGGAAATAGAGCTACCCTATGACTCAGTGATTGCAGTACTAGGTATTTACCCCAAAGATAAAAATGTGGTGACCTGAAGGGGCATCTGTAACCCAATGTTCAAAGCAGCAATGTCCACAAAAACCAAAATATGGAAAGAGCCCAGATGCCCATTGACAGACGAATGGATAAAGAAGATTTGGTGTATCTCTACAATGGAATACTACTCAGCCATCAAAAAAATGAAATCCTGCCATTTGTCAGATGTGGATAGAACTAGAGGGTATTATCTTAAGTGAAATAAGTCAATTAGGGAAAAACAGTTATATATCTCAGTCATATGTGATATTTAAGCAACAAAACAGGATCACAGGGGAAGAGAGAAAAAATAAAACAAGACAAAATCAGAGAAGTAGACAAACCATAGGAGACTTAATCATAGGAAACAAACTGAGAGTTGCTGAAAGGGAGGGGTGTGGCGGTATAGGGTAACTGGGTGTTGGACATTAAGGAGGGCATGTGATATAATGAGCACTGGGTGTTATATATGACTGATGAATCACTGATCTCTACCTGTGAAACACCGTGGTTTGAAAGAGACATTAAAAAATTGGTCCCAGTTAAGCATTATTATATATAAATATCTTTATGTGAGAAAAAATTAATTTCTGAGTAGTATTTTGTCCTGTATATGTCACAATCATGTTTTTTTTTATATTAAAAAGCCTAGAGTTATGCTGATGTTTCTGGTCAGGGGCCACACTTTGAGATTTACCGTATTAGATTTTTTGAGCAACTGGAAATAAAATAGTTACAGCTGTATAAACTCTACAAATAAAAAAACAATAGATGAGAAAAGGAAAAATACTGCATAATAAAGAAATCATAGTAAAGACTAATATTTGCAAAATGCATAATGATACAAACACTTAAGTACTAATATAAGTAAAAAAATGTGATATTTGCCCATAGGAGTTGTAAAAAATAGGGATGTTAGAGTGTAAAAAACCAGATTTCAGCAACTGAAAGAGAAACTAGCTATGTAGATAAGACTTTTTAGTAGAAAATTAATGTAAATAAAAAAATTGTCAAACTTTTATGCCTTCACTTTGTCTAGGGACCAGGATAGAGTTTGAGATTAGGATGGTGTATAGTTCTACTCTTCATCATTAGAAGAATTTAAATGTTTTTAATTTTCAATTCTATGCATTTAGAGATAGATATTCATAGATACTATGAATATACATAGATATTTATAGATACAGATAACTTTCTGTGTATTTCTCTAGTATATATAGAAACATCTGTATATGTGAGAAATATATGTATCTGTATCAAAGTCTATATATTTGTAACTCTCTATCAAGAAAGATACATATATAAAACACATAGATAGTCACAGACATACACACATCTTTACTCTTTTTTTTTTAAAGATTTTATTTATTTATTTGACAGAGAGATTATAAGTAGGCAGAGGCAGGCAGAGAGAGAGGAGGAAGCAGGCTCCTTGCTGAGCAGAGAGCCCGATGCGGGGCTCGATCCCAGGACCCTGAGATCATGACCTGAGCCGAAGGCAGAGGCTTTAACCCACTGAGCCACACAGGCACCCCCACACATCTTTACTCTTAATTCTTTTTCCCTGGAGAACCTTGTATACAAGTTGTATTGATCATATTTTGGATCAGTGCTTATCTTATACAAGTTAAAACTCTAAAATGCTGTAACACTTTGGAAAACACTTTGAATTAGTAAGGTAAGTTGAAAACATCCATCACTGATGATTCAGCAGTTCTATGTATGAGGTACTAAACTTGTGGAAAATAGACTTTACAGGATGGTTTGTTGTAGCCTCAGACTAGAAACAGCCCAGAGGTCCAACAATAGAATGGGTAAATTTTGTTAACACAGTGGAATATTAAAAGCTTCAAAACAAAGTAAACTCCAGCTATATACAATAAGTAAATAAATGTGCAAAACATAATATTGTACACACACGTAAGTAGGCAGAAATAATGCATCTGGTATGATTTTAGTTAATTAAAATTTGAAATAGATAAATGATAAACCAAAAACAAAATCAGAATAGTAGTTCCCACTGGGAGGGATATAAAGGGTGCTAATCATGATGGAACACTCATAAGGGAGAGGGGCAGGTGTTACTTAAGGGTTAGCATTATTCTGTTTCTTGAACTGGGCTCTACCCAATTTACTTTATATTTATGAAATAATCCTTGTATTTTTATATACCTCTCTGAATTCATTATATAGTACTACAAAAAGTTTTAATAATCCGATTTTGCAATATGTTTCACTTTAAGCAAAATGTACATTTGTCAGAAAATTATGATAGCCACATTCTTATTTTTTATCTTATTTTGTTCTGAATACGTTTTATAGATCTGCTTACAGATATTTAAATATCTCTCTCTTTATAGAGAGTACAGACATTTTAGGTTTGATAATGTTTTTGGTACACATTGTAATGAAAGATTACTTAGTTCTTCCTTATGTAAGAAATACAATAAGTAAATATCTTCAGTCTAAAAAGAGTCTCCATGATCTCTGAAGAGTCTCTTCATCCTAAATCTAAATTATGATTTCTTCTAAGAGTATTTGTCTTTCTGTGATTGCAGGTTACCATTATAATAGTGAGTTCAGATTGCAGGAGAATATAGAAGAAAAACATAAAAAATTCAGATACATGAATAATTTCAATATCAGATCAAAAATAAGTAATTGTTGCAATAAGAATGTTTTTACATATGAGAAATTTTATCCAATGTAATTTCTGTAGGGTGCTGCATCTCACAGTTGTGTTTGGCGGCATGCATCCCCAAACAAGAAAAGGACCCATCCTTGTTTCTTCTACTTATATCTGTAGTTATATCTTCTGAGTCCCATGTGTTTTGTTTTTTCACATGAATTGTGTATAAAAGATTGTAGCAGCTGCAAAAATGGTCCCTTTTAAAGTACCACAAAGAAAAGCAATTACTGGTGTACTCTGTGGGCTGCATAATACTACTGCCAAATTGTGATGTGAAGACAAATGTATGAGCATAGAAACTCCATGTAATGAACATGTCTATTCTATGGATTGGTTAGAATATCTTGATATGAGACCTATTGGGGAACGTAAGTGGGCAAGTGGGATAAAAGTGACTTGTTTTATATAAAAGTACCACTTGAATGCTAAAAGATCTGTCTGGGAATGTATTCTAAAATACTTTCTACTTTCAGCTATAAAAACATAAATACCTAAGATTCTGACCAACTTTAGACCTAAATGAAAGTCAGGTAATAGACTGTAATGGATCTTGTAACAGTAAATCTGAAAGGTTTTGATTACAGTAAATCCTCTTGAAGAAAACTTTTTCCCCCTAAATGTGACCCAAAGGAAGTGTGGACTTCACACAGTTGTGCATTAGAAAAGGAGAGAGTGAACTCCTTAAGACTAGGAGAATAAAAGCAATAGTGACATTTTAGTACTTCTAAAGAAAATTGCTGGCTGTAATAGATTTTGTACATTGACTCTGTCAGTATACATTGCAATTTCACAGGTGTTGGATAGATAACTCTAATATGACTTGTGTCATTCCCAGTCACTCCCAGTCAGTTTGAGGAAGAAGTATTTGAGTTATTCCCAAGTCCTTATCTCTTATATTTTTCAGTGTTTCATGGTATACTTAGCCCAATAAAACAATAGACTGCAATTTTTTCCAAACTTCATTATAGCAGGCAGTGTTTATGACATAACCCTGCAGGGTACACTATTCTCTCCTCTTTTCACAGACCCACATCACAGCTAGTAAGAAACCCTCCAAAATCATGATGAGGCACTAGGGCAGGTGGCTCTGTGCCATCTCAGCAGAAGTGCTGCTTGAGATTCTTTAATAATGAATTCTAATCGGGTGGAATATTTGTTCTGCATATTTGGTTTTCCTGAGACCATGATGAGAGAACTGTTGAGTAGTTTTAAAAAGTGGAATTGGCTACTGCTGCTACAGAGCCTTTTTTGTATTTCTAACTCCAGTCTTACATGCCAGTGAAGTACCCACAAAAAGCACTAATGCTTAATAGAGTCAGTTGAATTTAGAGTAAGAAACCATGTTTTCTATTTGATAAGCCACTATTACTTCATGGGGGGAAATCACAGTCAGCAATAACTTTAATCCCCCAAATATTTAAATCAACTCTTCTCTCAATGCCAGGGATATAATTATTTTCTCATAAGCTATGCATTCGAAGTTTGAGTTTTCAGCAGCATTCCTTTTATTTTGAAGTGCACATAGCTCTTAGATAGTTTTCACATTAAGAATACTGCTTTCTGGCAATGCTTCTTCTAACATTTTTAAATCTCAAAATTAGGAATATTATGAAATTCTTCAGTTGCAAATCATAGTGCATCTCACATACAGGGTTATCTTTAATCAACAGTTTATATTATGTCAGGGCTTCAATTTTAAGCTGTGCTGCCTCTGCACTTAATTTCTTTCTTTTTTTTTTAAAGATTTTATTTATTTATTTGACACAGAGAGAGAGATTACAAGTAGGCAGAGAGGCAGGCAGGGAGACAGGGAGAGGAGGAGGCAGGCTCCCTACTGAGCAGAGAGCCCAATGCGGGCCTCCATCTCAGGACGCTGAGATCATGACCTGAGCCGAAAGCAGAGGCTTTAACCCACTGAGCCACCCAGGCGCCCTGCACTTAATTTCTTCAACATTATTATTCATCCCTATATTACAGATGGGAAAACTGCACTGCAGAGACCTTGAGTAATTTCTGCTGAGTTGCAAACATGTTAAGCAATATGACCAGGATTCAGATCTAGACAGTGGGGCATCAGAACTCATGTATTCAGTCACTAGGTGATAGTACCTCCCTGTTGTTGCCTTGGTTTTGTGTTTTTATTAATGTCAGTGTAGTTGGTAAAGTCATCCTTGACATAACTATTTCAGATGTTAGGTGGAAACATATCAGGAAAGACATTGTGAAAAGTACTTTCTGTTAACTTTTGATGTCAGAAGGAAAGATCACCCCTTAAATGACTTTATAAAGGTTCCTACCCGAGTGGGTCACTTTTTTTTTGAACATACTAAGATAAAAGAAGATAATGTATCATTAAAAATAATTTTATTTGAAATAAAATTAGAATCGCAAACACATTGATTTTTTAAAAATAAAGATAGTAGAAGGGCGTGCTAAAGTGGGGTAAAATAATAAGGTATATCAAAGTGTGATATACTTTATACTATATTAATTATTCTGAAATAGTTATGCAAAATAAATTTATTTCCCATCTTTTTCAAATCACAGTGTCACAATTAAATGTAATTGTTTTGAGTAATATTCTTATAGAGAAGTATTATTTTTTCAACCTTACATTAAAAAGAACTTAATTGGAAAGAGGTAAAAAATGTGCAAAAAGATCTGAACACACACCTCACCAAAATGATATGCAGTTGGTAAATATACGAAAAGATGCTCAACATCATATGTCTTTAGGGAATTGCAAATTGAAAGAGCAAAGAGAAACCACTATATACCTATTACACTTGCTAATATACAAAATACTGATAGCACGAAATGCTGGCAAGGATGTGGAGCAATAGAAACTCTTATCTATTGCTGGTAATGCAAGAAGAAATAACCACTATGCAAGATAGTCTGTCAGTTTCTTACAAACCAATGGCAGTCTTATCATATGATCCAGCAGTTGTGCTTTGTATTTGCTTAAATGCATTTAAAACTTATGTCAACACAAAAACCTGCATGGTGATTTTTATGGTATTTTATTCATAATTGTCAAAACTTGGGAGCAACCAAGGTATCCTTCAGTAGGTGAATGGATAAACAAAGTTTACGTTCATAAAACAAATTAATATTCAGTGACAAAAATAAATTAGCCATGGAAATGTTTGAAGGTACCTTAAATGCATATTGCTAAATAAAGACAATATGAAAAGGCTACATACTGTATGATTCCAACTATAGAACACTCTGAGGAAGGCAAAACTATAGAGACAGTAAAAAATCAGTAGTTGTCACTGGTTTGGTCAAAGGAAGGGAAGAATGAATGGGTAGATCACAGAAGCTTTAAGGACATTGAAACTATTCTGTATGATATTTTAATGTAGGTAAATTTTATATGTTTGGCAAACATAGACTATACAACACAAAGAGTGAACCCTAATGCAAATTATAGAGTTTAGTTAAAAATAATATAGCAATATTGACTGGTAATTTCTAATAAGTATACCACACTAACACGAATGTTAGTAGGGTAAACTGAGGGTTGGGGTGTGAGAGTGTATTATAGGAACTCTCTGTACTTTCCACACAATTTTTCTATAAACTGAAAAATTGGTAACAATAAAGGTTATAATAAAAACAAATTCACCACAGGGGATCAACAGATTTGAACTGTGGAAAGAAAAAGAAATAGCAACGTTAGGATAGAGTAATATAAATTATGCAACCTGAAGAACAGAATTGAAGAAAAATGAAGAGAGCCTCAGATCAATGTGGGAAACCATCAGAGTATCAGTATCCATATGACAGAAAATCAGGAGCAGAGAGAGACAAAGGAACAAATACATTTAAAGAAATAATGGCAGAAAACTTTCTCATTTATTGAAAAACAATAACTTACACATCCAGGAAGCTCAATGAATACCAAGTAGGATAAATACAAAGTGATCCACAAACAGACCATATAGGAAAAATGCCAAAAGTCAAATACAAAGAGAAAATCTAGAAGTAGCAAGTAAAATAATTCATCACTTATAAAGCAAACCAGAAGAATAACACCTGATTTCTCAACCTAAACTTTGCATTAACCAAGAAAAATGACTAGAATAAGAAATAGAGGACATCACAACTAACTTTAAAGAAATAGAAAGAACATGAAGAAATGAATCATACAACAACAAATTATATTAGTTTAGATGAAATGGACAAATTCCTAAAAAGACACAAACTGTAATAGACTGAAGAAGAAAGAGACAATCTGAAGGAAGCTGTAACAAATGAAGATTGAACTAGAAATCAAAATCTATTCACAATGGGAAGCCCAGGACTGTTGGTTTCTAAACTCTACCATACATTTAAAGAAAAATTAATTCAGATTCTTTGCAGACTCTTCCAAAAAATACAAGTAAAGTGTCCCAGTTCACTTAGTGAGGCCAGTATTACCCTCATACAAAACCAGACAAAGAAACCAAAGAAAGAAAACTATAAAACCAGTATGTCTTATGAATATGGACACAAGCATCCTCAACAGAATCAGTGAAGCCAAATCTAGCAACACATAAAAAGAATTCTACACTATGACAAAGTTGGAATTTATTCAGGGATTGCATGAGTGGTTCATCTTAAGAAAATCAATGTGATACACCAATAGAATAAATAACAAAAGTAACATGACCACTTTAATAGATGCAGAAAAAGCACTTGAAAAAAATCCAAAGCCCTTTTCTTATTGGGGAAAAACAAAAACAAAGCTCAACAAGTTAGTACTAGAAAAGAATTTCCTCAATCTCATGAAAGGCATATATGAAAAACACACAGCTAACATTATATTTAATAGTGAAAGACCGGATGCTTTTGCTGTAAGGTCAGGAAAAAGTCAAGGATATATTTTCTCACTACTTCTACTCAACATTATACTAGAAGTTCTAACCAAGGCAGTTAGGCAATAAAATTACTAAAAGGTATCTATATTACAAAGGAAGAAGTAAAAAACTCTCTATTCACCAACAACATGATTTTATATTTAGGAAACGTTAAGGAATACACTAAGAAAATTAGAAGTAGTAAATTATGTCAGAAGGATTGAGGATAAATTATTAACATGTGAAGTAAATTGTATGTCTATTTGCAATAAACAATTCAGAAATGAAATTAAGAAAACCATTCCAGGGGTGCCTGGGTAGCTCAGTGGGTTAAAGCCTCTGCCTTCAGCTCAGGTCATGATCTCAGGGTCCTGGGATTGAGCCGCACAGGGGATTGAGCAGGGAGCCTGCTTCCTCCTCTCTGTCTCTCTGCCTGCCTCTCTGCCTACTTGTGCTCTCTCTCTCTTTCTCTGTGTCAAATAAATAAAATCTTAAAAAAAAATTCCATTTAAAATAACATCTAAAATATCAGATATTTAGCCATAATTTAATTGTAGTACAAAAATTGACTCTAAAAACTACAAAATATTGTAGAAAGAAATTAAAGAAGACCTAAGTAGAAGGAAATAGGTCAGAATACTTAATACCATTAAGATGGCACTATGTCCCAAACTGATACACAGTGGTTATACACAAAAGAGAAACGGAAACATGTCCATACAAAAACTTGTACACATATCTTTATTGTGGCATTATTCATAATAGCTAAAAGGAAAAGACAATTTAAATGCCCATAACAGGTGAACGGATAAGTGTGGTATAGCTATACGACAGAATTTTGGCCATCAAAAGGAATCAAGTTGAACACCAGAGAAATTCTAAATATGTCTTTTATTATTTCTAATCACTACCTCCTTCTTCTTCCCAAAGTTAAACATTTTTCCATCTTCTGGCACATATATTGGAGTTTTTTTCTTTATTTATAAATACAGTTTATTTGATATACCAAACTTATCTCAGGAGTTTCCATCTTATTGAAATTATTTTTTTAGTTTTTGGGTGATTATTTTCCTGTAATAACTGAAATTTGATATTTTATGTCATTGAGCTTAATTTGTAGTGCCCATATCCCCACTGTAAGAGTAATCATTTCCATTTTTATTTCATCCCCAAAATATAACAAATTAATAGCAGTCATTAGATAATTACTGTTGAGTTAATATAAAATGAATGGTAAATGGTTGTGATAAATAAAGAGAAAGTATAAGAATCAGAAGAAGATACTAATGAAGTTGAAAAATGTATGAGCAAGTAAGTTACAAGAATTGGAGGGAGTTGCCAGCATAGGAGTTTGAGTTAGTGGATTTTTGAGTTACAACAAATTTCTGAGTCATTCTGCTGTGGATTGTTAAAATAAATTAGAAATGAATGGGAATCATGGAGCACCTGACTGGCTCAGTTGGGAAAGCATGTGACTCTTGATCTTGGGGTTTTAAGTTTGATCCCCACGTTGGAGGTAGAAATTACTTAAAAATAAAATCTAAGAAAAAAAGTGAATGGAAGTCACATAAGAGATCAAGAACTATGAGGCTTGTATGTAGGATGGGTCATTTAGATGAGAGAATTATGTAGGTGGATGAAAATAACTGAATTCAAAAGCAAGTATTTGGGGCACCTGGGTGGCTTAGTCGTTAAGCGGCTGCCTTCGGCTCAGGTCATGATCCCAGGGTCCTGGGATTGAGCCCCACATGGGGCTCCCTGCTCGGCAGGAAGCCTGCTTCTCTCTTTCCCACTACCCCTGCTTGTGTTCCCTCTCTCGCAGTGTCTCTCTCTGTCAAATCAATAAATAAAAAAATCTTTAAAAAAAAAAGTATTTGAACCAGTTTTTAAGAGTATATAGCCAAATGACCTGGCCTAAATGAATTAAATTTTTGTAGAATTGGTAGCTAATAAGAAAGAGAAATACCTCACACTAAGGAATTTGGAATCACATTAATAAAACCATAAGTACCCCTGCACATGTTGGAGAAACATAAGGAGAGCCAAGGTCTTGGGGTGAAATAACTAACGTACAGCAAGACTTCCACTGAGAAGTAAAGGTGGCAATATTTTCAAGGAGTTGATACTATAAAATGAGTTTCTTATTCTGTGCAAGGGCAGTCTGGAAAGTACAGGGAAAGATGATGGTAAGGACAAGTGCAAATTTAGATAAAAGGAGAGCAATTATGAAAGATTATGAGGGTAGCAGATGAACAATTGGAAAAAATGTATATTGATTGCCACCAAAAGAACATTTTTGTGAGGAATCATGAATTTAGTTTCAGTAATCTCTTGGAGAAAATTGAAAGAAAGAGAACAATCGAGCAAAACAGGATTCAGCTATGCTTTCATGATCATGCTTTAACAAACTTTGGATATACTTTACCTGAATAGTATAGAATTCTTTTAGGAAGCATGTAAATTATCATGACATGGTAGATATTGTTTCTTCAGATTCCACTAGTTAACTTGATAATTGTTAAGTTCTGTGAAAGTCTACATTAGAGGAGGAAGACTAATAAAGAGCAGTAACAGAAAAATAATGATGTCTCCATGGTCTGAGAACCTTATTAAGAACAATGTTGTTATATATATATAGTAAAAATAAATGCAAATTAACAATGGTAGAATTCTAGGAATCTCTTTGTTAGACTTTGCACTGGGCTCATTTTCTCATAAACTGTAGGATGTGGACAACAGTGTAACTAAGTAAACGGCGAATAGAGAGGAATATGGATTGACTGTTCAATCACATAAACAGTCTCATCATTTTCACTGTATCAATTTTGCACAAAATAAAATAAATATGAAATTTTCTTTCAAAAATTTTGTTATGTAAAACGTAATAAGTATAAAAGCCAGTTGGAAAATGAGCAGGTTTTAATAGTGTCATCAGGCATGTGATTATTTTCTGTCGTTAATTTTAAAACTGGCTGCAACATCACGTTGAAGATTCAGTAACAGATGGGGATTTCCTACAGAGGAAGTCTAGCTTCACTATGTAACAAGATTTATTTGCCTCATCAAGAAAATATATGGTAGGTCAGAAAATACAACCCTTTGGGGTTTCTTAGTCATTAAAAAAACATATAAAGTTTTCCCTTAGTAAGAATTCCAAATAGTTGTTATTTCTAAATTTTTTAGAGAAGAGTTAAGTCTGTAATTTAGAAGGTAGGAAACAAAAAATCTTAGAACACTGAAGAAACTTACGGTATTTCTATGGTAAAAAATACATATCTATACCACTCTATCTATCTATAATAAAATCAAATATAAAGAAAAGTTGCTGGCTTATTTCTAATACTGGACATATTCCAGATCACACCACACATGCTTTAGAATAGTAACCTAATGTGTATTCCAGTATCACTTATTAAAAGAATTACATGAAAGTCAAAATTTCCAATCTAAGTTAGGACTTTACTTTTGAAAAGCATGAGGAATACAATTTAAAAATTTTATTTTAAAATTTACATGGAGAAAGTGCCAGATACACATTATAAGTAGTTGAATGCTAAAGGTCAAATTTACAATTCATATTGTGACACAATGAGCTTAATTAAAATATCATAAAAAAATCTCATTTATTGATGATTTCAGTTCATATTAGTGGCTTTGACCTTAGGCTAGCCTCAGGCATCTTTCAAACTGTTTGCGTTAAGAGACTGTACCCAAATCAGTTCAGTGTTGCATATAATTTATTTCAGAGGTGCTATTCTCTGCAGTGTTGAAAGATACAAGTGACCAAACTGCCTAAATGTTGATCAACTTTAACTTCTGTCTACTTGTGTACTGATCACAGCACTGATGAATCATCTTAAATGTTGCAGTGTTTAAGTATTTAAAGACAGATGAGTTCTTGAATTCATTTAAGAACATAGGGCCGTTCAACAGGTATATGAAAAGGTGCTGAACATCACTAATCATTAGGGACACACAAAGAAAAACCCCAATGAGATATCACCTCAGCCCTGTTTGGATGGCTATTATCAAAAAGACAGGAGATAACAAGTGCTGATAAGGGTGTGGAGAAAAGAAAGCCCTTGTACACTGTTGGTAGGAATGTAAATCCATACAGCCATTATGAAAAACAATATGGAGGTTCCTCAAAAAATTAAAAATAGAGCTACCATATGATCTGGCAATCCCTCTTGCCAGCATATATCCAAAGGAAATGAAATCAGGACCTCGAAGAGATATCTGCACCCTCCATGTTTATTGCAGCATTATTAATAATAGCCAAGTTGTATAAACATCCTAAGTGTCTACTGGTGAATGAATGGATAAAGAATATGTGAGAAATATCATATATATATATATATATATATATATATATATATATATATATATATATATATATGATATTTCTCACATATTCTTTATCCATTCATTCACCAGTAGACACTTAGGATGTTTATACAACTTGGCTATTATTAANATATATATATATATATATATATATATATATATATATATATATATATATATATATGGAGGACATTATGCTAAGTGGGATAAGCCAGACACAGATAAATCCTATATGGTCTCACTTTTATATGAAATATAAAAAAAAAAAATCAAACTCACAGAAGCAGAGAGTAGAATGGTGACTGCCAGGGACTCCAGGATAAGCAAACTAGGGAGATGTTGACCCAATGTTACAAACTTTCAGTTATAAGATGAGTAAGTTCTGAGGACCTAATGTTTAGCATGGTGACTATAGTTAATAACAATGTAGTTGATAATAAAGTTATAACCATATAGTTAATAAAATATGCTTTACACTATAATATAGTTAATAAAGTATACTTTATAGTATAATATTAGTAATATGGTTAATATTAAGTTTATAGTAGTATAGTTAACAACATAGTTAATAACATACACTTTGTAGTTCACTTGAAATTTGCTGATACAGTAGATCTTAAGTGTTCTCAACCCCAAAAAAACTAACTACATAAATAAATAAATAGAGGTAACTAGGTGCGGTGATGGTTGTATTAATTAGCTTCATTGTAATAATCATTTTACAGTGTGTATGTGTAGTAACTATGTTGTATACTTCAAATATATACAATTTTCATTTGCCAATTATACCTAAGTAAAGCAGAGGAAAAAAGAACCTGGGGATTTCATTTTATCATTTAATTTTATACCTTTAAAAGTATTTAGAAAAGTATAATAAATTATATATTTTTTATTTTTCTTTCTCCACTGTATACATGTGACTATATATCAGAGATTAGCAACCTTTTTATTTAAAGGCCAAATAGTGAATAGTTTAAATATGAGGCTCTTCCATCTCTATTACAACTACATGATTCCGTCCTTATTTAAAAAAAAAAAAAAAAAGGCCAGCCATTGACAGTATGCTAGTACATGAATGGGCCTGAGTGTTTAAAACTCTGTATAGGAAGTTTAAAAAGTTTAAAACTGTGTATAGGAAAACAGGAAACTGATCTGTGGGCCGTAGTTTGCTGACTCCTGATATTATATTTATTTTTACTATATCAGTGTCTGTGGACTCTACAGCTCTTTCAACTCTGAAGATGAATGCTTATGCCTTAGGTATCAAAATAAGGCCTTCAGGCTTCTATCCAAGTTACATGTGTTTAGCATTATTTTTCTTTTCCTAAATCTAAGTGCCCAACACAGACCCAATCGATTCCTTTCGTTATTATGTTGTAGATCTCTTTAGTCCATCTCTTCATTAGGAGAGAGAAATTGCTAGACTCCCTCAGTGCTCTAGCACATCCTTACTGGTAAAGCCAAAAATGCAAGTTCCCTGCCCTGAGGAATGAGGATATGTATTTGCACAGATAAAGAGCTAGCTTGCTTGAACTTGCTCTACAAGTGGTGTTTCCAGAAGCTCAGTGTTCCTCTCATGTAATACAAATCTACGGTGTGTGCAGACATTCACAGTGGGCTTTTTGCATGGTTTTTGGAGGATTATGGAGGAACTGACACAAATCAACCGTGAACTCAAGCTATTGGTTTTGCCATGAATAATAAAGTGTTTGTCCCTAACCCAGGAGTCCCATATCTTACTTCAACCTCCATGAAAGAGGAATAGAGGTTAGCTTTTGGGGGGGGGGGGAAGATAAAATATCAGACCCTGCATAGTTAGTTCTCGACAGTTTTGGTCACAATGATGAGCTGCAGACCTAGACACAGCTTCCTAGCAGAGAAAGGATGAAGAGTATTAATATGAGAAGATTTCCCAGAATCATATAGTAAATGTTATCTGTCAAGTGTAGGGAGGGAGAAGGGTCACGTGAGTATCTTCCACCTTCCTGTCATTCAAGAGGCTAAGCAGGGAGAGGTAGAACTGAAATCTGCCTCCTGATAGGCTGTTACTCACTCTCCTTAGTTGCTACTTACTATCCTTTGGGAGAAAGGAGGAAAGGATGCTATCATGATATGGGGCTGAGGCCACCAAAGTAAAGACAATATATGGCTGTGGCTGCTGAGTCAGAAGTTCCACTGAGTTGAAGTCAGGAAGTCAGCATACAGTGCTTTGGATGAATTAAACAAACAAAACAAAACAAAACAAACAAACAAAAAAAACCAGATCTTCATTGGTAGTGCTTCATTGTGCAGCTACTTGCACCTGAGAGTACTTGCAAATTCTTATTTCACTGCAGCTAAGTCTGTCTAAATATAGATACAAGATAATAAAGGCTTACAGTATATTAGTCTGCTAGGGCTTTCATAACAAAATACCACAGACTGGATGGCTTAAATGACAGAAATTAATTTTCTCACAGTTCTGGATGCTGGAAGTCCCAGATCAGGGTGCTATCAGGGTTGATTGCAGGTGAGACCTTTCTTTCTGGCTTACAGATTACTACCTTTTCGCTCTGTTCTCACATAGTCTTTCCTCTACATGCATGTGGAGAGAGATCTCTCTCTGGAGAGAACTGGTGAGAACTGACACCAGAGTTCTCTGGTGTCTCTTCTTCTTAAAAGTATACCAGTCCTATTGAATTAGTGCTGCTCCTACTTTATGACATCATTTAACCTCAATTTCTCCTTGGAGGCCCTGTCTCTAAATACAGACATATAGAGGGTGAGGGATGGGTGGGATGGGGGGAGTGCAGTTCAGTCCATAACAAGCAGATTCAAAATGCATTTATTAAAAAGAAAAAAAATATCTGTAATTGTTCTCATTAGATAAAACACAACCCTGATTAAATTCAGTTCTGCCAGTCCTGTGTCTGGCTCAACACAGATGAACATGGCTCACAAAAAAAAAAAAACCCAAAAAACAAAAAACCAAAACCAACAGAAACCCCTAAAACACACACACACACACACACACACACACACACACACACACACACACACACACAAAATTAGGTAAGCCANAAAAAAAAAAAACCCAAAAAACAAAAAACCAAAACCAACAGAAACCCCTAAAACACACACACACACACACACACACACACACACACACACACACACACACACACAAAATTAGGTAAGCCATTTTCTCTTTAAATTTATGATCAGTAATCATTAAGTGGATCTGTCATGCTGCCCAATGCTCTTACTCTATTTTTTCAGTCCATTAACTCATTATTTAAATGCTGTCCCTTATTCCTTCAAATTCTGAAATCTCTCCTTCCATTTTCAATGCCAGTTGACAGCTTTGCTTCCTAATTTAATTTAAAGAAATAATAATAATTTAAATAATAATTTAAAGAAAAATTAATTTATTAGAAGTATTTATCAGTATCTGTGATTGTAAACTTGCCTGGACTTCCTATTTGCTATTATAGATTACAGCTCTGAGATTTTAGACAGGACCAACTTCTGCAATTGTTTACTTGATTCTCCTCTTGCTTTATCCCCAGAAATGCCCCCTGTGTGGTGGTGTTCTTATTTTTTAAAAGTATTTTGTGTATTTCTTTCTTTCTGTATGGAATTATCTTATTAGGTGCACGAAGACAATCTCTTTTGTCTCTGCCTCCCCTTCAACTACCCACTTATTTCTGTCACTCCTACTTGAAAGATTTGTCTAAACTAGTCTTTAATTCATTAAAATATATTTCATCCTCAACATGCTATCCCAATAGCTCTGATCAAGGTCACCAATTACCTCCACTTTGTTAAAAGGAATGGTAATTGCTCTGCTGTTCTTTTCCTTGAACTATCTGTAAGCATTTGGAATAACCAATTATTTTTCCTTTGTGAATAATGTATTTCTTTGACTTCCTGGGCAGCTCATTTTCTGCCTACATTTATGACTTCATTTTAGTGACCCTTCTGTTTCCTCTTCATTTCTCCCAACTGTAAATGTTTGCATCACCCTAGCAATCAGCCCTATGATCATTTTTCTATCTCTACTGACTTATACAGCCTCCTGATTTTAAACTTTATCAAAGTGCTGATGACTCCAACCCTCTGAACTCCTCTGCACTTCAGATCAGTATGTCTAACTACCTATTGACAGTTCTCTTTAGATGCCCAGTAGGAATCACAAACACAGCAGGCCCAAGTCTGAACGTCTGTGATGTGTCTCCAACCCTGCCCCTCCTGCGGTCTTCAATCATCACAGCTAGGGGTGACATCATTCTCCTAATTGCACACACCTACACCTGAGTTTTACCCTTGTTTTTTCTCTTTTCTTTACTCCATACATGTTATCTCTCAGCAAGTCCTATAGTTGTCATCTTTAAAATATAACCAGAATTTGACTGCTTTTTGTCAACCCCACTGTTGTTACCCTTACTTTAACTACCACCTTTGTCTATAAAGATGGTTTTAATCACTTTATAACTGTTCTCCCTATTTTCTATCCTTACTGCCTTAAATTTATTCTCCACAGAATAGCCATGTTGATCTTCTTAAAATAGAAATTAGATTTTGTGGCTCCTCTGCTCAAAGCACTCTACTGGCTTCCCATTTCACTCAGATGAAAAGAATTACAGAATTATGGTCCTTCCCACATTACTTCTTAGAACATGCCATTACATTCTGGCTCAGTCTGTTCTGGCCACATGGGTTTTCTTAATGTTCCTCAAACTTTCCAGTATGTAAACAGTGTTTGCTTGATAACTAGATGGCTACTTCATGCATTTAATCAGTTCTTTTTGCAGAACTCACCTTCTCAGTCAAGCATTTTCAGGTCATACTATATAAAACTGCAACTCCCAAACATATGTTTCTTTTGTCTATTGTCTATTACCCTGATGGACTAAGTGTTGTCTTAAGTGAAGAAATGTTTTTTTTGTTTATCTGGTTTTTTCCTTGATTTATCCCTGGTGCCCGGAATGAGATTTTGAACATAATAGGTGTCTAAAACTAATTTTTTAGTAAGTTAATATGCAACATAACAGAAAGTAAATAATGGATGATTCCTTTTTTAACACCAAGAACATAATTAAATGACTAAAAATAATACTGATATGTATGAAAGCTCTATATGCAGAAATCTGAAAGTAGTCTTATTGTTATAGGAGAAAACATGAATTAATTTATAATAGTACTATACTATTCTGAAATTTCAATATTAAAACAACTATTTTCTCTAAAGTAATATTACAGTTTCATATGATTGCAATAAAACTTTGAGGAGGTTTTATGTTTGGAACTAGAGATATTCATTCCAATATTAATTTGGGAGGATTTTATTTATTTATTTATTTATTTATTTATTTGAGAGAGAGAGAGAGAGAGAGAGCGCGCGCGCACAGAGTGGAGGGGTGGGGACAGAGGAAGAGGGAGAGAGAAAGTTTTAAGCAGACTCTGCTGAGTGCAGAACTTGACACAGGACTCAATCTCCTGACTGGTGATCATGACTTGAGCCAAAACCCAAGAGTCTGATGCTTAACTGACCGTTCTACCCAGGTGCCCCTAATTGGAGAGGATAAACAAGAATGGCCAGTGAATTTTTTAAAAAGATAGTAATAAAGATTTACAATGATTAATATTAAAATTTGTATCACTATCTGGGATAGTATGGTAATGGGACTTGAAATGAATGATAAATCAATGGAACAAAATTAAAATGTGAAATAAAATCAAATAGATGGATTTGTGAAGTGTTTGATATTGATCTTTAACAAGATATGCAGCATGCTGACTGCTTAGTTCTGTTAATATAATTTTTTCATAGCAAGATTTTCTCGATGAAGGGGCCTGGATGTTGACACATTTTGATGCACACTCCTTAATTTATTACATACCTAAAGCAAAGAGTACATGGAGTTGTTGCTTTGAGTAACTGTTTCAGAGAATTTATCGTTCTGATTTGTGCTGGAGTATATTTTTATGTATTTTGACAGCTATTTGAATTAAAATTAACACATAAAAACACAAATTTATAGCATTCGGTCGGATAAGATTTGACATATGTTCACTTTTATGAAACAACCATCACAATTAAGCTTATGGACATATCCATTACCTTTCAGATTTTCCTCATGCCCCTCTCTTGTATTTCCTTCCCACTCCTCCTTCCCTCAGCCAGTCATTAATCTACTTCTGAATAGTATGGACTTGTGAGAGAGTTATGTAAAAGTATATATATATTTTTTGTTTTGTCTGGTTTCTGTCACTCATCATCATTGCTTTCAAATACAATAAGGCTATTAGGATGTATCTAATATTTGTCTCTTTTTATTGCTGAATACCATCTCATTTTATGTTATTATTAGAAGTTGAAGGATATTTGGATTGTTTCCAGTTTTTTATTATTACAAATAAAACTGTTGTGGGTACTCATGTAAATGTCTTTATATATACACAGCTAGTGGAAATGTATAATGACACAAAGACTTTGAAAAAGGTTTACCAATTTTTTAAAGTTAAATTTATATCTACATGCAATTTAACTATTTCGTAGTCAGATATTTATCCAAAGAAAATGAAAGTATATGTATTATGAACATCACTTTTGATTGAAGTATACCAGTTGTAAATATTTTATCCCTATCGATGCACTCATAAATGTGAATAATGTTGTGTATACAAGTATATTCATTGCAGCATTGTACTTAGCAGAAAATTAGAAATTAAAACCAGAAACCTTTGTGCCAGTAGGTAGGGAATAAATTAATTTGGGTTACAAAAATATGAAGAAATGTTATGCATCCAAATTGATAGTTTAAAATATTTTATTTCTAATGTTTATTTATAATATTTAAATTTATTTCTTATATTTCTAAATTTATATGAGATTATCTCCAAAATATGTGAAAGGTTTAGCATAGTATGTTAATGAGTAAAAGGATGAAACCATAATATTGGATTAAAATGTTATATTTTAATACTAAATTTATTTTTCTTTGGTTTGATAAACAAGATTTAGCTAGAGTGTTCACTTTCATGGATTTACAGTATGGCTTCCTTATGCATAAGTTTCAGCCTTTTTTTTTCTTATGCATAAGTTTCAATATAAAGGAATTATTTTGGCACTTCAACAGCAAAACTATGAGAAAGGGTACAATAAAGAATTTCCTGCTTTATGTGTATATGTTTGTTTAAAATATTAATGGATTATAGTAAGATGTCTCTTCATGTATTCACTATAATATTCCAGTACCCTTCCAGTAGAAAATTAATGATAGACATTCATTGGTATTTCTGTTTGTTTTGTAGTTAAAAGGAATAGCATATCAAATTACTCTAGAAAGGCTCTGAGAAAAATATTTACTTTCCTAATGATTTAAAGGAACCAAATGTTTTAAAAACGTGAACTTTTTAGATTTTTAAGTAAGGCTACTTTTTTTTGAATTAATGGTTTATAATTTCAACACAAGTGTCATACAGATTTGTGACATTTTAAATATTTTCTATTTTAAAGCAATTTTAGATTTAAATTCATTGCATATAATGTATTAAGACTATATAGATTTTGAAATGTAGTTTTAAATTCTGTTTTACTTTGTATCGACAGTAATTTATAGAGGATATTTGTCAGTTTTGCTGATTCTAAGAAAACATTCTAAATATTTCATTTTCAATTAAATTGAAAGCAGTGTGCTTATTATTTGCTTACAGATTGAAAATAGTGTCTCTTCAAATAGATGGTGGGAAGATGGGCTAACCTTTATACCAAGGCTTAGTATGAAATCATAGCTTTATAATGGACTCTAAAAATCAGAAATTCAGTGTCATGCTGATGTATTGTGATGGAACTAACAGGAATCTGCTGAATTACAGCACCATTAACCATAGCACCTGTTTTTCTTCCTGTAAGATTTCTTTTTAACAAATAATCCTCCCTTCTTTTCCAACATTTAGAATGCTTAAACACTGAAATAAATAAATGACTGAGTTTTATGACTCTGGGATAATTGGGTGTTAATTTATAGTATTTTATAATATTACAAAACATCTATTGATTAGCTATTTCTTCTTAGGCTATTTATTCTGCAGCAGGTCCAGTGTCATTAGTTCCGATTTATTAATAATGTACTTTGGGTCTAAAATGGTAAAATGAGTTGGCTAAATCTATCAGTGAATTAGCCAAGCTCTGAGGTTTAGGACTCAGATAACCAGTTCACAGCCTTAGCTTGGCTAAGTCCATTAAACAGCCACACTTGCTAGGTCAAGCAAATAATACTTTCACATCAGCAGAAATTAGTTGTAATAGTAGGAAAAATAATCTCTGAAAATAGATTTGCTGGACTCATCCATTTTTACACATTATAGACTTGCCAACTCAGACAAAACATAATGTTTGAAAATGCATGTACGTGGGAACATAAACCATGATCCATCTCTAATATTTATTAGATTCCTATAATGACTATGGTTTACTAATATTTTAATATGCCAAAATGTGGAGACTTTCAAATTATGTGTAGCAGTAAGTGTAACTTACTTTTAAGAGTCAATAAAAGTTTAAAAAATGAGATGCTGAAAGAGCATTTGGCTGATCTCTCAGTCTTTGAAGAATGACTGTTTAAAAGTGGGAGGGAGAGGACCAAAGCGAAGAAATAAGAAGGAATGCATAAAGAAGGAAATGTTTTTTCATACAGGACTGGTATTCCCAGTAGCTTGCAATTTGAAAACATCCTTTTAAAATCTCTTTATAAAACAGATTTTCCAAGGGTTGATAACCTTTCATTTGAAATGTAAATAAAAAACAGGAATCAACATAACTACCTGGCTGTGATAGAAAAACATCCAGCACAATAACATGCAAACAATGCAGTGCTTAGAGAATGCATTGTCCTCAAAGTAAAAAATATAAAGAAGAATTAGTAAAGAAATTATATGTAAATGAGTAAGAATGTATCAGAAAGAGAGAAAAGAAATGTAGCTTTAAAAATCTTGCAGAAAATGAAGCACAAGCCTACTGATGATCGTTACTGAAAACAGAGCAAGTTCAGAGAGATCGGCAATATTCTTATAAAATGCATTTACAAATGTTACAAGAGGAAGACAGATAAAAAAAAAATGGGACTTTAATGTGTCTCTTTTAGCCAGCCACTCTGTATTTGCAGTATATGATACTAAAGTGAAGAGCTTGATGTTTAAAAGTAATAACCTGTAATATGTCTTATGTTATATAGACTAAAGTTAGTCAAATAGTATATATTTTAAAGTATTTTTAAAATCTGTTTATACTTTTTTGGGGGTTGGGGAGGGGCCTACAGAGAGAGAAAGAGACTCTCAAGAAGGCTCCATTTCCATCTCACAGCCCTGAGATTAGACCTGAGGTGAAATCAGAGACAGACACTTAACCAACTGAACCACCCAGGTGCCCCTTTTATACACACATTTATATTAATGTATTACAAAGGAAATATCAATTCTGGAATATACTTTTATACACACATTCAAATTAATATATTACACATTTTTTACCTTTATACTTTTATACACGTTTAAATTAATATATTACAAAGGAAATACCAATTCTGGAAGAACAAAGAGGCATTGATTATATCAGAAATATCCAAAATTTATTTCAGAAACATCTGAAATTTGTCAACTAACACCTCCTTGGTTACTGCACTTAGAAGTATGTGAAACATCGTAATGCGTACTTTCTAGGTAGAGTATTTTTTTTAATGGAGTATGTGTCTGAATGTCAGTATGTATAGCACATGTCTCAACATGTAAACACATAATAAATGTAAAACAATCTGTATTAAGTTGTATATGTGTTACAAAAGCTAAGGAGACATTGTGAGATTATGACTTCAGAGTATCACCCATCTTAATTTCTATATTTAGTGGAAATCCTAATGTTTGATGTCATGCATTAATACAAGCACTTATCTTTTTTGTCTATATTCAGACTTTATGCATTTAGTCATATAAATGACTCATCTGTGATTACGTATAATATTCCTTAATTCTAAGATAAAAAATGTCTCAAATTTAAAAATATCTGACATCATGAAATTCAAAGTAAATGGCATTTTAGAATTATCTATAAGCAACTTGATAGCTTTAAAATAAATTTCTTTGTGTCATATAAAATAAAGATGTATTTTAAAAAAATGATCTTATATTTAAAGGAATACATTATCTATGGATTAATTTGCAACAAAATAAAATTTTAATTTTAAATATAGATAAATTGAATCAAATAAAATATAGATAAGTTAAATCTAATATAAATATTGATAAGTTTAAATCAAATTTAGATAAATTAAGTATTTATACCAGTTATGTAACAAAGCAAAGCATAAAACATAAAGGATGTCATTTTTGCTTCTGTTCTTGTTTTTCATCTTTAACTCTGGGGTTTCATAAATTCTTTTTAAATGTAAGCGAAACCCATCTATTGAAGTTGTCAAATGGATTGAAATTGTATGATGAAAAGGAATTGACTATAAGAAGGAACTTAATGGCTGAAGCATTGGATTTTTAAATAAAACATTCTACATTCCTCTATAAAAACAATTCTTAGGAGAGCTGGTTTTCTTTTTTCTTCTTAATTGAGAAAAATAAAAGGCTTATTGTAACACACATGTTAAATTTTGTCATGAATTTTAAAAAAATATTTTTTAAAAATTTCTAAGAACAGAAAAATAGTAAAACCATGTTATTATGAAATTATATTTAATGATAAAAGGTATGGAATATAATCCACTGACTCAATAATTTCTACTACTTTTCCCCCAAATTTTAAACACCATGAAACTGGAAGTAGTTTAATAAAACTGGTTTCATTTTCACTTTTCATCATATTGCTACAGGAGAGGAAAGTAAGACCAATGATAGAATTTTAGAATACTGTATGAAAAATAATTTTATATTAAGCACCCACACCCAAACACACCCACACTGTGTTGAAATTATATTATAATATTTTCTTTATGTTAAGAACGAAGTGTCCTAGGACAGATCACTTAGGCCCAGAGTCAAATTATTAACTCTACATATTAGATCAATAGTTTTTGTTTTTGTTTTTTTTTTGTTTCTTTTTGCACTCTTTTCTGTTATCTTTATTTTGGCTTTTTTTTCCTAACTATGCCTTGATAGTTAGGAATAGAAGAAAACACAAATTAAATAATCTGATCAATATTTGCCTTCAGTCTTACAGTAAGGGTTTTTTAATTGAATGGGTCTGGAATTGGTTCCCAAGGAGCTGTAGTTATAAAAGGAAACATACCAGGGTTCCTGGGTGGTGCAGGCAGTTAAGTAAAGGACTCCTGGTTTCCGTTGGTGTCGTGATCTTGGGATCCTGGGATCAAGCTCCATACAGGGCTCCCAGTGCTCAGCATGGAGTGTGCTTGAAACACTCTCTCCCTCTGCTCCTCTGCCCCATGCTCACTCTACCTCTCTCTAAAATAAATAAATATCTTAAAAAAAAAAAGGAAACATACTAGAAGTAGAGCAAACAAACTCGCCAGGTAATGTAGATTATCAGTGAACTTTACACACCAGAGCTTATAACACTTATAATGTCAAAGTTAAAAACTTGAACTCTTTATATACTAGAGTGTCTTAAAGAGTTGAAATATGGATATAAAATTATTAAAACTTTGCTAAAAAACATGGAACTGATTTGGAAATTAGCACAATTAAAATCACTAGTCATTAAAATACTAAATTTGAAAATTATATAAAATATATTATTTAAAAAGTATACTTTTACTTATTATGGCTTATTCTAGGAAAACAATAGTTACTTGCTATTAGGAAATCCACTGATACATATCATCATAGCAATAGATCTGTTGAGGAATATCAAATGTTTATCTCCACAGATGCAAGTGTTATTTAACATAATTTAAATTCCATTTATAATTTAAAATGAAATCAACAATTTGGGAATTTATCTTTTTCTAATGACTTTCTAGAGTCATTTACATGGGTAAATTATTTTACAACTTGGGACTGTTGAGAAATTTCTAAAGGAAAATCTCAAACTAAAATAAATACTTCTTTATTATATCACAAAAGAAGATTAATATACTTTGTATCTAAAAATGTAAGCAAATTGAGGGAAAAAAATCCATGTTTGAATATGATAATGAATAAATGAATGTAAGAGTTCACTCAGAGAAAAGAAATTACACTCAGTTTTTCTTAAAATTATATATGTGTTTATATGTGGTCTGTTTAAAGGAATGTATTCCAAAAAGACACCAGGAAAATAAAAAATGAACATTCATAATTTTATTAATTGTGGTATTATTTGTAATGGGTAAAAGCTGAGTCAGACAACAAAATCCTAAGGAGACTGGTTGAATCAATAATAGGGCAGCCACCTAACACACCATTTTGCACCTGTATAAAAGAATGTGGCAAAACACTAATAATGATATAAGTGATCCTGTGTTAAATAAATGTATTTGATTATATTTTAAAAAATGAACACCGAAGGAGTGATAAACCAAAATGTAACAAAAATTGTTTTTATAGATGGCAGAAAAAACATATTACTAAAAATTAAACAGAAAAAATTAAGAAATATGAAACTAGATTTGGCAGTATATGAATATAGTAATATTGGTATTTTATTTTTAATATATTATAGAAATAAGTTAAAGCAAAGAGGTATTTACACTGTGTTAATATTATGAGAAACTAAAATCTTACCATAACTAAAGGCAACAAGAGCATATGTTATTAACTCTGAATATGGTGCACTAAGAAATACAGAATACAATTTAAGAAATGTTTTTGCATCAACACTTAAATCATAATCCAATCAAACTGTATTTTGTTATCAAATTACAAAAAACTTGGGGCATAAAGGAAAGACTTGTAGATACCAAGAATAATTAATCAGCCATACTATCCTAGAAATATCCAGTTTCTTAAGAAATCAGTGGCATGAATACTGTGATGTGGCAGTAAAAGGAAAACTTAAATAAATGACGTAATACCCAAATCCAAAGCATGACATTGATTTAAAAAACAAAACAACTGTAAAGAGGCATACTAGAGAAAATAAGGAAAATGTGTATATGAACTGAGGTATTACTTGAAAGTAAAGACTAATATTAATAATACCAGGCTTGATTATGGCATGAAGTATCTGAAAGTCTTTGTCAAATGGAGCTTCATGCTGATTTATGAGGAAAAATGCCATAGTGTTTGTAATTTGTTTTATTACTCTCTGTGAACAACAAAAGACAGTATGGGGGAGGGAGTAGTATGAAGAAAAATTTTTGATAATTTTAATAATAAAACTTGTTAAATTTCTTAAATTTCCACTAACTATTCTCTGTATTATAATAGCTGTATTATATGTATTATTATTTTTAGTTTTTATTTAATCTAGACCACATGTTCACTCACTTTCACAAATAACTAATAATGTATTTCTTAACTCATTTGGGGAAATCCTCTGTGAAGTTATAAAATGTGTCAAGCAACATATTCAAGAATTACACATACATTTCTTATCTATTTTTCTTCAGTTTTTCTTTTGTAGAGTTGATCTCTATATAGGAAAATTATTATTAACATTTATTTATCATAGTTTATCATTTGAAAATTAATGTATCTCTAAATAAATATTGTATTAAAGGTCCTCTATTAATCTGTAGAGATTCTTTAAATCAAATTTATTTCTAAGAATATATGTAAATTACCACTTGCAAAACCATCTATACTTTTCCATTTGCTCTTAGGAGTTTTTATTCATTCCTCCTTCTGGAGCCTCTGTTAATATCAGGGCTTTGACCAAGGAATAACTATCAATTTTCAATAATCCATGTGTAATTGGAAGGATTTATCTTGTATTATGAAACGTAAAGGCTATAATATTCTCCATTTTCTCCCCCTGAAATACTTAATCTGACACTTTAGAGAACTAATTCTCTGAAAGAACATTAGAGGAAGGTAAACAATTGTTATGCTGCTAATATGGCTGCAATGAGAAGTGCATGTGGGGTAATCATACCCGCAACACAGAATATAGTAAAATATGTACAGACAGAAGAACTAAGATGAGAAATAAAGATCTATTTCTGCAATTCAGATTACAAATGAAATATCATTTAATAAAATAATACATGCAAAATATTTTTATTTAATAGATCTACATACAGTTGTTTAGGTACAGTTCTATATATACTGTTCACCTGTACAACATGCACGTCTTTCCCTACTGTCTTGCTAGTAGGACCTTGCTTTTCCTTCAGGTCTCCTGCTCTACTCCGTGTGATTCAGAAGTTGGTGACTTCATCCTCTGCTCTAGCATTAAACCTGTTGACCAGATTTGTTCTCTGATCTCCGTGAATCCTATCTGCTCCCTGAGAGGATTCCCTACCCAAAGTTCCTTATGGTCATACATGATTTGCTCATTGGACAATGTCCTTAGTAGCAGCTGTATATCCACTTTCTGTTTGTGAGACTCTAGTTGCCTAGGGATAACCTTGGAGTCGAGAAGTCATTGGCAATTTCTGGGCAGAACTGGTGTTTTTTTGGCAATGTAGCAGTCCTAAAGAGTTATTACATTTATGGTATACCTGTCATATAAGATAATTTCTTCATTATTAGGAAAAACCTTTTAAGTGACATTTTCTGTTTATTGGAATCAGATGCAGCCTAAGTACTATAAATACATATTTGAATACTATGTAATATATATATTGTCCCATGCATACTTCTTTTCATTTTATTAAACATAATATAATCTTCATGATATAATGATAATGGATATAATGAATATGTTAGCTGATACAATCCTCAAAGTAACTATGTGATGATACTATTAATAGTTTTTACAGATTGACATACTGAACTTGCAGAAATTTAGTAAATTGCAGTGGTCAAAAATAATGGTGATTTCAAGATCCTTTCTCAGGTGGCTTTAATCTCAAATTTATAATTTTCTCTCCTAAAATGAGAGAGTATAGGCTTGTTTTTAATTTCATAGTTCACAAGTTAGAAGTACATTTAATCTAAATTTTTTGAAACTTATGAAAAAATTCATTTGTCAAGAAGTCTTCATATAGAAGGAAAATCTCTTGAGTTAACATTTAAAAAAAGTATACATAATCTTTTGCTTGTTATTTAAACTATATTTAAATGTAATGAGTCATTCCAGCATTGCTGACTTTCACATGAGGGGGAAAAAAAACGAAACATGACATAGGTATTACCATTTATTCCTTCTCTTTATTAAATGTTTGGCCAGCAAGTCTGAATATCTATGATGCTCCCCAAACTTTTCAATGAATAATAAGGAAATAATGTATTATTCATTTTACTAATCCATTGAAGCAGATTCTAAGGTATCTTTATAATCAGAATTCTGCCTGTTTAAAACTGAAACATGCCACAGACAACTTTATGATATGTGACAGTCACTCAAAATAAGAGATACAACAATAATAGCAGAAGCAGGAAACCATGGGGATGTTATTTATTTAAGACACCTACAGATTTCAATAAGTTAGCTCTCCTAAAGAAGAAAAGAATTCACCCCTACTTGAAACAGACATCAAAATTTTATTATGCCTTTGGACTTCTAGGTGTATGCCTTTATTCTAAATTCTCAACCAGCTTAAATTTTTTAAAAAAATACATTTTATTTTGGTTGGCATATTTCTAGGATTAAAGATGTTTACATATAATTAGTGTTTTAAACTTTTGAATGTTTATAGACATTTTAAAATTTATATAGCATATAACGTCTAGGTGTGATGGGGTAAGGAAAACAGGAAGAATATAAAAGTCGTGTTTTTGAAATTGGATAAATCTGAGCCAAATTGTTTAATATAAAAGAAATCACAATCAGAAAGGGGACAAAACCCAACTTAAAACAGTATAATGAAACAATATATGCTGTATGATTTCACTTATATGTGGAATCTGAAAAACAAAACAAATGAATAAGCACACAAAAAGCAGAATCAGACCTGTAAATACAGAGAACAAGCTGCTGGTTGCCAGAGGGAAGGGAGGACCATTGGGGATGGACAAAAAGGATGAAAGGGAGTTGCAGAGTACAGGCTTTCAGTTATGGAATGACTAAATCACAAAATAAAAGGCACAGCATAGGGAATATACTCAAGGATATTGTAATAGCATTGTATGGTGACAGATGGTAGCTGCATTTGTGGTGAGCATAGTATAACATTTAAAGAAAGATGAATCACCATGTTTCACACCTGAAACTAATGTGGCATTGTGTGTCATCTGTACACAAGTTTAAAAATTAAAGAAAAAGAGGGGATTAGTCATTAACATACCAATTCATCATTAACATACCAAACTGAAAGATTATAGGGAAGAATATATATTTTTAGGTGTTTTGAAAGCATACTATTTATTTCCCAACTATTTTATACAAATATAAATAACATTTTTAAAAATAATAAAATAAATGAAATGAAATGAATATGAATGAAAAAATAAAATGAAAGAAAATAATGGTTATTAAAATCTAATATTCTCAATGTGCAAAAAATATTTATTTGTAGTATCTCTTGTGTAGCAATTAAAATCTCTGGTTGTAGAGGTGAAATGTGAGCTTCATCTTCCTTAGGAGTCTTTGACAAGTAAATATAGACAATATGTTTTTAAAATGCAGTTGTTTCCTTACTGGTCACATTATGACTGTAACAGATAATAAAATCATCTGAAATACTACATGCATATTATTATTTTTTGTCTTTTTTAAAACCCAAAACCCATTAGTCTAAAGACTCAGGTTAAGTTGTTCATCAGTAAGATAGTAACTTTCTTGAGATTAAATTTCAACTTTACACTAAACTAGGAAAATTGAAATGACATGATATTAATATTTTAGCCTATTTTTTGTTTTGTATGAATTTTAAATGTCAAAAAGTCTCTACTTTTTTATCCACCCTTCTCTCGATAATCACGTAGAAAATTAATCTTAAAATTGTAAAGGAAAAAAAAAAGAAACCTCCAAACTGTTTCCTAAATTTGGTATACCATTTTATATTCCCACTAGCCATGTGTTCTCACCAGTACTGTGTTCTCACCAGTAACTGACATTTCAGTTTTTTCTCCTTTCTAATAGTTGTCAAGTGCTGTATCATGATGCTATTATTTTACCTTTCCTGAATAGCTAGTGATGTTATGTACATCATTTCATGTACATATTTGCAATCTATATGTCTTCTTCAAAGTAGTATCTGTTTAATCTTTTCCCCATTTTTCTTTAGTTTTTTTTTTTTTCTTATTGTTGCATTGTGAGTTCTCTTTTTATAGTCTGACTATAAATCCTTTGTCATCAGGTCATTTGAAAACATTTTTCTCCCATTCTTTAGCTTATCTTCTTCTGCTTTTAGCGCCATATTTTTCAGGGCTTTTGATTTAAATGTTGGTGAGATTTATCATCATGATGGTGATTTATATATTTTTTTTTCCTTTTAAACCATGGTTTTGCTGTTATATCTAGTAGCTTTTTGCTAAATCAAGTCTTAAATATATTTTCTGTGTTTTCTTCTAAAACTTTAATTTTTTTGTTACTTTTAGTGCTATTATTCAATTTTTGTGCAAGGTTGAGGTATAAATTGAGGTTCATATTTCATGTATCGATGTCTAATTGAAAATACTGTCCTTTTTCATCTTTTTCAAAAGTGTATTGCTCATATTTGTGTAATGTCACTCTTTATCTCTGGTAATTTTCCTGGTTCTGAAGTGTGTTATGTATGATACTAATATATCCATTCCAGCATTTTTTTTTGATTAGCATTGGCATGGTGTATCTTTTTCCATCTTTTGTTTTTATCTATCAATACTTCTATAATTAAGTTTGGTTTCCTGCAGGCAATATATAATTGATTCTTATGTTTTTATCTGATCACATAAATAATCTCTAGTTTGTAATTGATGTGTTCTAGTAACTTGCATTATATATTAATTTGAATTTTAATTTATTTGCTATTTGAGTATCCTATACTTTCAATTTTATAATTTTGCTTAGGGATTACAACATGCATACCTAATTCTTCAGAGGCTATGTAGAGGTATTACTTTACCAATTCAAATAAAACTTAGAAACCTTACAATCATATAGTTCCCTTCCCCTTTTCTCTTTATTAGTGTTTTAATGTTAATATTGTGATATCGTTCTCACATGTACTATACCTGCACACATTATAATTCATCAAACAGTGATACAATTTTTGCTTTCTAATTTAGTCTCTAGTATTCACCCAGATATTTACCAATTTTGCTGTTTTTCCTTTATTTCTAACGTTTCAAATTTCTATCTGGTATATTGCCTTCAGCCTGAAAATCTTTCTTTTGCACTTCTTTTGGAGCAGGTCGGCTGGCCATAAATTCTTATAGTTTTCCTTAATCTGCAAAGGTCTTTATTTTACTTTATTCCTTGTGAATATAATAGCTGCTTATGAAATTCTGAGTTACTAGTTCTTTGATTTAGCAGTTTGACTATGATGTTACTGGGCATTGTTTTCCTTGAGTTTATCTCTCCACTCCAGATTCTCTGCCACTCTCTGACTCCCATGGCCCTTTTCCTGGTCCACTGGGTAGAAAGTGAGGGTTCTTTCACCACCTGCTGCTTCATGCAACTGGGAGAGTCTTATAGTGAGGTGGTAGGAGAGAAAAGAAAAAAAATAGCAGATTTCCCCTACACTCTTTAGACCAAAAGGACCCCTTTCCCAGTCCCTCTGCACAAAATGGGCTCTGAGTCCTTTTTTAAAATTAAAATATAATTAATATATAACACTGTGTAAATTTGAGGCAAATAATGTTTGACTTGATGCATTTATATATTTGCAATGTGATCACCATCATACCTTTAACTTTATCAGGTTCCATGATTTTTTCTTTTTTATGGTCAGAACATTTAAGATCTTGTCTATTAGCAGTTTTGAAGTGTATAATATAGTATGGTTAACTGTAATCACTATGCTGTGCTGGCTTTGCCGTTGGGCCTGTCCTTTACCCTGGCCTAGTCTGAGAAGAAAGATTTCTCTCCCACACTCCCCTGCATGCAGAGACTCTTTTTCCTATTCCTCTACCTGGAAAGTGTAATTTTCTATCTGATTTTTTGCTATATGCGTTCCCTGGCCAGTTCCAGTATTTGGCCCACCTACAGGTGAAAATCAGAAGATAAATGAGGGGGAATAATGGAGAACAAGAAAAAAGACAGTGTGAGTTTACCACAATACAGTTTCCTCCATTGCTTTCTCTTATATCTGCCTTTATGCTTTGACTTTTAGAGTCCTCAAGGAGTTGCTTGTTGTTCTGTCCAGACTTTTAGATGTAATCAGAGAGAGAGATAGGCTGATGTAGATTCATTCCATCTTATTTAACCAAGAAATCAAATCAATGTCTTTTGATCTGAAATTTGTTAAGAGAGGGGAAAGAAGTACTGAGAATAGTTTTGAATTAATTAAAATTTAAGAATATCAAACAAATATATTTATTTTTGTTACCTTTAACAAAGTGAAAAACAAATCTTTATGTTACTCGGTGACTATTCCAGCAAACTCATAAAAAATTTACATCTAAAATTTACATCTTACAGGTTTTGGTGCTCTAAATTTGTAAACTTTGTTATCAGAGGAGAGAAGAATGGATCTACATTCTTAGACTCAATAGACAAATCTTTCAGCAGTATTTTCAAAATCTACAATAGATAGCAGTTTTTAGGAATTCCTATTAAATAATTAAAAATTAACATAGAATTTTAATATAACAGTTTCAGGATGAAATACAAACTGTGGTTAGCACAGGATAACTTAGCCATTTTATGGAAGGAAACTCAAATTCTTAATTTGTTTCCTGCTGTATATCATCCATGTGAAAATATGCAAGGTTTGTGTTTTTCTTGTTTTTTATAAAACATACTTCTAAATATATGTGGTTGGACATGCACCAATGTATAATTATAAGTACAGATGATACACTTAAAATATCCCACTTTTAAATATAATTAGCTTCATCTGCATAATATGTAGAGAATTTATGTATTATAATACATTTTATCCCAACAAATTGGAATATTTTCCTTAGAAAACAGAAATATCATATTTCTTTCCTATGCATTTGTATATCATTATAACTATTTTACCTAGTAAAATCTGAAACATATTAAATACGACCTTAATCAAAATAACCATTTTTTATTTATAACAAACACAAGAAAATAATAGCAGAAAACCACGTTGAAATGTTCTCCCCATGAGCACAGATTTCATATTTATAAAATGTAAGTCAAAACCAGAAATATTAACATCATCTAAAGATATTTTAATTTCCTGTTATTACATTCTATAATGTGTAAGAATAAGAAGTAAGGATAAATTGGAGAAATGTAAAATGACCAACATTTTCTGGTTTTACTTTTTCAGAAATACTCCAGGTTTCTGCAGATTGATCATTATTGAGTTCAATTTTAATAATCTAATATTTTATTTATTTTTTAAAAGATTTTATTTATTTATTTGTGTGTGAGAGCGAGCGAGAGAGCACACAAGCAGGGGGAAGTGGCAGGCAGAGGGAGAAGGAGAAGCAGGCTCCCCACTGAGCAAGGAGCCCAATGTGGGACTCAGTCTCAGGACCCTGGGATCATGACTTGACTGAAGGCAGCCGCTTAACCAACTGAGCCACCCAGGCATCCCATAATCTAATATTTTAAAGTTAACTAAGGATCTTTATCTCATCATAAAACTGATGGAAAAAAAATATAAAAATAAATCCTTAGAAATAAAACCCTAATCTTGTAAACAACAACAGCTTGAGTATAGGATTACATCATTTTTACATGGTAGTAAAAATCAGGAAGACAGAGCTATTTTAAATGAAAATTATTAAATCAGGATAATTAGTTCAAAGATTCACCCTGATAGGTATATTACATAAACTTTTTTTAAATTTTATTTTTATTCTTTGCCCAAGGGGTACAGGTCTGTGAATCATAAGGCTTACATCCTTCACAGCACTCACCAGAGCACAAACCCTCCCCAATGTCCATAACCCATCCACCCTATCCCTACCCTCCCACCCCTCAGTAACCCTCAGTTTGTTTTGTGAGATTAGGAGTTTCTTATGGTTTGTCTCCTTCCCCATCCCATCTTGTTTCATTATTTTTCCCTCCCTACCCCCCACGAC
>LNAC01000315.1:1225287-1240265 GCA_002007465.1 Ailurus styani | reverse complement strand
CTACCCCCCACGACCCCCCACCCTGCCCCTCAAGTTCCTCATATCGGAGAGATCATATGATAATTGTCTTTTACATAAACTTTTTAACATTAATTTTATATCTCTATCATTTAAAAACTTTTAAATCATGTCTAAGTTGTGTGTGTGTGTGTGTGTATGTGTGTGTAAACTGATAACTTAAACCTTTTTGTCCATCTGGCATTCTAATAAGGCCTTATTTATTTATTTATTTACCTATCTATTTATTTATTTATCCCCAAGTTGAGGATTTTAAAATGAGGCCCACTGTAATCACAAGGTTCCTTATAAGTGGGAGAAAGGAAGAGGGAGAATTAGAGCCAAAAAGGAGATGCAGTGGCTGAGCAGATTTTGGAGTGATATGGTTGCTTCGAGTTTGAAGATGGAAGGATCTTGAGTCAAGGAATAAAGTCAGCCTCCAGAAATTAGAAAAGATGAGAACCTCCAAAAGGAAGACAGCCCTACCAATACAATGATTTTAGCCCCATAAAACACATTTTATACTTCTGACCTTCAGAACTGTAAGAAAACAAATTATGTTAATGTTCTAGTGAAATTAAAAAAAAAAGTGAATGGTTTAAAATAATCACAAAAATAGTTGGCACCATGAACTTAATTTCAAACAAGTGTAAATGGAGAGTAATTAATTAAAAACAAAATATGGCCATTTAATATCATAAAGACTGCAGTCCGTAATTAAGATCTATAAGTTGGACTTTTTAAACTTCCATATATTTGTTAAAGCTACAAAATGTTTCTAAACTATAATTTGTGCTTGTAAATTTAGGAACTATTAACATATCCTAAAATTTGATAGACAAAAAATGTGGTGCTTAACAAATTGTTGTATTGTGATTCAGTGCAGAATGCATCCATTTTTAATAGTGTACCCGTGACATGCTATTAAATTACACATATGTGGTTATAACCCATAGTAATATACTTCAGATTACTGAGCTCAAACCTTATTGTGTAGATAAAGGGAGATACCCGTTATCAATGCTGTGGGCATAAATAAAGGCAGAAATCATAGAATCATTTATTCTTTAATTCTGTTATCTCCATAAACATTTTATGATACCTTGCTGTTAAAACACTTTAACGATAATCTTATTACATGTTGAAAATAATATGGCAAGTAATTTAATTTTGGTAAATTAAGGTCATTGTATTTTTATTAAATAAGGATAAAAGAGATGAATCTCTTGTGGACTAAGATCTATTTAGCACATAATTTATTTTGTTTATTTTGTATTAATTGGAAGACTAAACATTTGAAAAACATTGTAGTTTCATTTAGATTTTATTTGCAACAAATTATGTGTAATGCATTTGGGACTTCTCAAATATTTTTAAAGGAATAGAATCTCTTAGTAAAAGAAATTTATACCTAAGAAAACAAAATATCAATTTTGACTATAGTAATTATTTTCATAAATAATATTTGTTCAATCAAATACAATATTTAATGCAAGCTAATGAGTATGTCTTGAGGAGACAACCATATACAATGTGTATGAGTGTTTATGTACTCCACAAATCCAGAGAGGTACAGTGTATGGTCATCTATGAATATATATCGCCTATATTGTGTAATATGTCCTTGCTTCATTATTATACAAAAATGGCATTTAAAATTTTATATTTGGTTATCATGTTGTTGTGCCAATTTTTTAAAAGATTTTATTTATTTATTTGACAGAGAGAGAGCGAGCAAGAGAGAGAGCACAGAGAGGGTGAGCATCAGGCCTAGGGAGAGAGCAAAGCAGGCTTCCTGCCAAGCAAGGAGTCTGACATGGGGCTCAATCCCAGGACCCTGGGACCGAGCCAAAGGCAGACGTTTAACCACACAGCCAACTGAGCCACCCAGGTGCCCCATGGTCACACCCATTTTTGTAAAATACTTGATCCTCTCCTTTCCAATTTTATTTCAGAAAAAAAATTGGGGCAAACTTATTTGGATTTTATTTCATAACTAGAATGAACTTAACAATTAAACTTAAATTATTCAATGTTAGTTAAAAGAAAACTCTCCAAAATGGGTAAGTACTATTGGGAAATATGTATCTTCATTGTAGGATAAGTCAATGATAAAATAAAAAAAAAATAGTAAGTTGGTTAAAAAATCAATGCAATTATTCTATTCCTAGAAAATAAAAAGCAAGCAGCCCACAAAATGAAATGTTTTAAGTAACTCATGATGAGAAATAGAAAAAATAAAGCAATAAAACCATTTTTTTCAAACAAAAAATGGTAACATCTCAAAATTTTGAGGGGGTTAAAAAACACTATCATACACTCTAATTTATGTTTTGTTATTTTAATGATTGTTTTGGTTATTATATTGTTAATTCATTGTTATTGGCTGGAAATAGTTTGATATTTTTTTATACTGATCTTGTTTAACAACAAAGTACTTATTCCCTAGCTTACCTAAACAATGTAATAATTTATCTATGTTTCCCTAAATTGTTTCTGTAAATGATAACTTTATTTTGCAACATTTTAATATATTTTTTTTGGTTTGTGCTGTGTTGGGTTTAATGAAAATACTCTGTGATTTCACTATAAATTTAGGTGTTTCCTTTGGTTTTCTAAAAGGCAGTTTAACTTTTTATTTCTATATTACTTAGAGATGGCTTTTTGCTTTCTTTTTTAAATTATCAGTATCAACTAACTTTATTCCATCATAGCAGTTTTTGGTATTTTCAGATCCTATTTTGTTTAGTTTTACTCTGTGTATGGAAACACTAAGGGAAAGTGGAACTTCTTTATCAGATGTGTGTTCTTGGTTATTTTTCACTTGACCTTGAGCTCTGCCATCTTTCTTTCACAGGCAGTTTTCTCTGTTCTCTTTGGCTTATCATCAGCCTGTACAGTATTCAGTTTTAAAATGGATTCTCTCTCCGCGTAGAAAGTGTTCACTTATTCACATCACATTCTAATCCGCATCATATCTACTTATACCAACAGGAAGATTTCCAGTTTTCCTGTTTCAAGTAACTCTTCCTAGTATTTTGGAGCATTTGTATTTTCTATAAAACAATTGCAGATTCTTAACTTTTTGTTTAGGATTTGTTTAACCTTACTAAGAGACTTGCAGCTTAATGCCACTTTCATTAAAGAAACAATATGCTTGGGCGCCTGGGTGGCTCAGTGGGTTAAAGCCGCTGCCTTCGGCTCAGGTCATGATCTCAGGGTCCTGGGATCGAGGCCCACATCGGGCTCTCTGCTCAGCGGGGAGCCTGCTTCCTCCTCTCTCCTCTCTCTCTGCCTGCCTCTCTGCCTACTTGTAGTCTCTCTCTCTTTGTCAAATGAATAAATAAAAAATCTTAAAAAAAAAAAAAAAAAAGAAACAATATGCCATGTACACTTTCAACAGACCCAGCACTCTTCTAGGCACTTTATTTTTTTAAAGTTTTTATTTAAATTCTAGTTATTTAACATACAATGTAGTATTAGTTTCAGGTGTAGAATTTAGTGATTCTAGCACATACATTCAATACCCAGTGCTCATCCTAACAGGTGTACTTCTCAGTCCTCATCACTTGTTTCACCCATTCCCCCTGCCCACTTCCTTTTAGTAACCATCAATTTGTTCTCTATAGTTAAGAGTCTGTTTCTTGATTTGCCTCTTTTTTTTTCTTTTTCTCATTTGTTTCTTAAATTCCACATGCAAGTGAAGTCATATGGTATTTTTCTTTCTCTGATGGCTTATTTTGCTTAGCATAATACTCTCTAACTCCATCTGTGTCACTGCAGATGGCAAGATTTCTTTTTTTATACCTGAATAATATTCCATTGTGTATGTAATGTGTATGTGTGTGTGTGTGTCTTTTTTATCCATTCGTCAATGGACACTTGGGCTGTTTTCATCACTTGGCTATTATAGATAGTGCTGCATCAAGGTACATGTAGGCACCTTATTTTTATATTTTATTTTATTTTATTTATTTACTTATTTATTTATTTTATTTTTAAATTTTATTTTATTTTATTTTACTTTATTTTATTTATTTTATTTTACTATTTTTTTTCCAGGCCAGCCATGAGTTAGGTGACCAAGAGTTAGGTGGCCAAGAGCTGCGTGAGAGCAGGTCTGCAGTTCATGGTACAGCCCCCTAGGTACTTGATTTTTAAAACTTATACCTTATGCTTACATTCTGAGATATTTTTGCTCCATTGTTTAAGCAATACATTTGAAAAAAATAGTATAGCCAATGGCAAGGCCAGGTTTCAAACCTAAGTCTAACTGGAATTACCAATTTTGCTGTATATAATACAGATTTTTATTAAAGATATCATAGATTAAATATCTCTCTTTCTCTTTTTTTTTAAGATTTTATTTATTTATTTGACAGAGCTTACAAGTAGGCAGAGAGGCAGGCAGAGAGAGAGGAGGAAGCAGGCTCCCTGCTGAGCAGAAAGCCCAATGCGGGCCTCGATCCCAGGACCCTGAGATCATGACCTGAGCTGAAAGCAGAGGCTTCAACCCACTGAGCCACCCAGGCACCCAAATATCTCTCTTTCTCAATCTCTCCCTTCTTCTGTCTCTCTTTCCTGTGTGTGTATGTATGTGCATTCACACATAGGAGTTAGCACAGACTTTAATGAAAAACGTAGGGAGGACTAACCAACTTTAGGATATGGAAGGGGGAATAATTTGCAGTTTAGCAAATGAAGTTAAGTTTATATTATTCACGGAAAATGGAAATCAGCAAACACCATTATAACATAATACTATCATGGCAAATACAGGGGTGGGGCAAATAGTAGAAACTGTATCTACCAAGAATTAGTGTATCCAGGGGTCTCTTATGTGGCATCATAATTGTCACTTGTTATTGCTAAGTGTTTTGATAGTTGATGCAGTACCTTACTCATTTATTTTAGTTTATTGTTTTTTGTTAAGTCATCTAACTTTTTATCAAGATAAAGAAAAAAAATGCTCCAAATTAAGTTTTGAGAAACCATATTAGAAAGATATAATATTTAGTATTCTGAGGTCTATTTGTTTACACCTTCTTTCTTCTATTCCAGAACATGTACCACTTACAGGCCAGGAAGTTATCTTATTTATTTTTTATCCATTGCACCTGGCAGGATATCTGTTAATAGAATTTGTTCCTTAAACATTTAATAAAAATTAAATCAAACAGTAAATATACATAAGTAGTTTAGGTTAATTTATATTCCCATACTGTTGGTAGATAAACACTTTTATTCTGGACTGTATGTCATTTTTTTGCTCAGGTTTCATAATAAATTAACAAAGTATTGACATAAAACAAAAGCAGTGGTGTACTCTACATTAGCTATAAAGAAACTTTTTAAAAGACAAAGTTTGGTTTCAAGGCAATTTTCCCTTCTCTTTTGAACCTTTAACACCGTACTAATAAAAAGTCTTGGTATAGTGTTGAGCATGAACCTTATGAAGCGATAACATCTATCCACTAAATGTGGTACACTGTTCTAATTGAAAACAATATTCAGCAATACCATTAAGGTAATTAGAAGCTCTATTGTAAATTAACAACTTTAAGAAAACTAATTTTCCAGATAGAACTGCATGGGTAATGCAGGCAAATATGTACCTAATAATTGTGATTTTGAAAGTATGCTTACTCTCTAAAGGAACATTTTAAGACTTAATATTTTCTAATTGTTACTTTCATTTAACTTTCCAATAGTTGAAGCTCTTTCTCTCTTAAAATCACATTGACTTTAGACCACCTAGTTTATAGTGCATCAATTGCTTCTTTTCTTCTAGATTAAAATAGCACTGTAGTACTTTTGAGTTGTATGTATTGTACTTTGTGCCAGAGATGTTTTTAAAACAGGCAAGAAAAAATAGATAGCTAAAAAGATAAAATGCCTAACTTTGAAAGACATATATAAAGAAACACAGTATAGAAACAGTAGTTAATGTAAATTATCATTCAAAAAACAAAAAAAGTATGTAGGAACAAAAACGATAATACTTTATTTGTAATATTCGTATGTCCACTCTTTTTGGTAAAGTTGATTAATCATCACGAGTAATTCTTCTGGACTGTTTACTGCTGTTCTAAAATTCAAATACAAAAGTGTGGTCACATTTATCAGTTGTACCTACACATAAGCTGTTCTGTATAATCAGTGTTGTGTCACTGTTTTCCCTAATAATCACCATTTCAGGTGCATGCCTGTTGAAGTCACATAGTATAAATCACACTGAAGTAATGATGGAGAAGGAGCAATATGGAGGGGGAAAAAAAACTTGGGAGTAATCCCAGTCTTTTGTTTGGGAGGCCTTTTATGAATGCCCAAGCTAAAGTAGATAAACCTGCTAACTCCTCCATTGTACTAAGTAATTCCCCAAATCTAAGTCTCAGTAGACATCAGTGTAATTAATTTATCACTTTCTGTTCTGATCTCTATGCTCTTTATTTGGAGACATAATTTCTCCATCTAACATAGCACCTGGCATAAATTATATACAAAATGAACACTAGATAAATGCACAAGTAAATAGATGGGTTTAACCAACTATTCTTTGAAAGTTACCAAATTTCTTTAAGCCTTGAATATTTTACATGGATAGTTAACACATGCTTATCAAAACTTTCTAAATATAGGGGCGCCTGGGTGGCTCAGTCATTAAGCTTCTGCCTTCAACTCAGGTCATGATCCTGGGGTCCTGGGATAGAGCCCTACAACGGGCTGCCTGCTCAGTGCCTGCTTCTCCCTCTCCCACTTCCCCTGCTTGTGTTCCCTCTCTCACTGTGTCTCCCTGTGTCAACTAAATAAATCAAATCTTTAAAAAAAATCTTTCTAAATATAGAATTGTTATAGTTTAATGCAAGTCTTTACTTACATGTTCCCCAACTCTGGCTTATGAACTCATCTGGGGAAGGGAGCTCTTACCTACCTTTAGATCTCCAAAGTCCACTTTTAATGAACTATGAATGAAAAAAACCTGGAGACAGGCCAAAAAGAATTGGTCAGAACATCTTTCCTATTCACTTTATTACAATATGGCCTTGTAAATCTTTGAAAAGATGGGAAGATGAAGATATTTCTCCTTGCCTGCTTCCTTTCTTTCCTCCTTCTTTATTGTTTATCCTGTTAATTTGTATAAATTAACGTACATACACACATATGTATACTAAATCATGAATTATGTGAAATGAAAGGTTGTTCTTCTAATTGTATAAAACTGTGGATTGCAGGGTTGCCCAGGTGGCACAGTCAGTTGAGCATCGACTTTAGGGTTCATCTTGGATTCTGATCTAATGATTGTGAGATTGAGTTTCACACTCAGCACAGAGTCTGCTTCGGACTCTCTTTCCCTCTCCCTCTCCGCCTCCACCCCCTGGTATGCTCTGTTTCACTCCCAAATAAATAAAAAAATAAATAAATCTTTACAAAAACAAAAACAAAAAAAGAAAGAAACAACCCTGCGCATTGCATAAATCAAAAGCAGTAAACATGGCCTGTTTTATATAATCTGAAGATTGACTCCTGTCCTTGTTCTATGTTTGCAAACTAGTGTAGAGAATTAGACTATTTCTATGTTCGCTACAACTGTGAGAAGTTGCCTTGATTGATATTGTGAGTCAACATTGGTGGTTACTTTATCCATTTAAATAATGGGATCAACATGCTCTCAGGTCACCAAATAACTTTTCAAAATTGAGTGACAAAAGACTCAATGATATTATGAAGCAAAATTAGGGGAAGATACTTTACTCAGAATTCCTTTTAGTAGTAACTAAAAAGTCCATTGTATTATGTCTTGTTTTTGCCCAAGAAAGGTTTTAATTGTGTTTCTGCAAGAAAATAGAGAAAACAAACCTACAAAGAATAGTGTAACCTGAACTATGGGTAACAAAATATTTAAAAATCACAATTTCTTATAGTTTCTTAAATTTATTCATATTTAATAATTATAGAAATGAATCATTGATTTTTTAAAAATTCTATTTGAATAACTGAAGTGCAAGCAGCTCTATTCCTTGCTGTCCTATTGATTAAAATATGCTTGTGAACCTCAATGGGGCTTTTGAATATTATAAATCACACTCATTTTGGTCAGTGATCTATCACAGATGATTGGTTATTAAGAACCCAGCTGTGCCCTCTGTTCTACTTATATTTTCAACAGTTTTTTTTTCTCACTCCGTGATAATTCAGAAAGCCATAGATGAATCTCTGGTTGTTCATCAGTCACACTGGATTAGTTGTCATAAGTATCCCAATTAAGGAGACAGACTTAGAAACAAACAAATAAAGATTTTAATGAAAAACAAAGGAAGAAAAGAATTTGAAAAGAAAAAAAAATCATCCATCTAGAAGTCAGAATCTCTATATACAACTCTGACCTAGCCTCTAATGCGAAAAGTAACCAGCACACACGTACACAGACAGGCATTCTAACCCTAGAGCACTTTCTTAAGTACAGTTAGGATCACACCTCTCTAAAACAATATCCTGTAAGCTTTGTGCAAAACTTTTTAGTTCAAGTCCTCTGAGAGGCAGGTGCCAAAATGTGATTAGATACACTATACATTTATTGGGAGGGGGTGATTCAGAGAAAGTGGAGAGGTAGCCTAGAATGACTGGGAGAGCTGTTAGTCAGGCATGAAGATCTGACATTGAATGAGGGTGACAGGGATGGAAAGAGCATTGGGTGAGTTCTTGATTTATTGCTGTGCAGTTCTAAGGGAAGTTTCAGCAAAGCCAATTTGGAATCCTTGAGCCAATGTACCTTTAGAAGATCTGGCATGTCCCAGGAACAGGATTGCTTTCCTCTCCCTCCCACACTCTGCCAAGAGGTGGGAGCAACCTGTAAGAAATAAGCCCTCAGCAGAAATGTAGTGGTGGACTTCCAGAGCATAGCACAAGGGGCTGTCAATTACATTTTCCACCCTCAGAGATCTGAGGGATTCCTTCTTACGGCTGCTTACTCACCTTTTGCCAAGATTTGTCTAGACTCATTCTGAAACTCAGACAGTAATCCTCTGTATTTTCTGAAATGGGGCCACCAAAACTCCACCTGCAACTGTATCTCATGGCAGGATAGGAAATAAAATTGTAGCCTCAAATACAGACACACAAGTGAATGTACATTGAATCAAGTTGAAGCCTTTGGGGCCAAGAGTCAGACTTCTCAGGTCATTATGAACACCCAGGGGTATGTGTACTTTTCTGCAAGAGAATGACAGGAGATTAAATGATCTGCCACAGATTTGTAAAACTTAGTGTCTGAATTTCCAATTACCCTGAACATTTTCAAGAGGAAGTATCAACCATTATGACCTGTTATGAATCTCATTGATTGGATAATAATAGAGTTATTTTCCCAGCAGACAAATTCTGCAAAGTACATACAGAAGTAGACCAATAAACTAATCCTTTGGAAGTACATAAATTTCTAGAAGCAAACATAGATAAATTGGTGATACATTCTTTACAGTCTATTCCCCAAATATTAACTTTATTTTTTTAAGGGAAATTGAAAAAAAATCGTTGGGTTGATGAAGTCTCAAACAAAATGTTTTGTTCTGAAAAGTCTCTTTGGGTTTTAGGTGTCCTGTTGTTCCACAGTCATTTATTTAGATTTCAAGATCAATTAAAGTCCATTGCAACAGTTTGAAAAGCTGACTAGCAAAATCATGGACATATCAACAAAATTAGCAGATCATTGTGAAGGATGTGACCAAACTGATAGAAATAGAAGAGGCTGAGTTTATGCATGTGAAATTTTTTATTTCAACTTAAAACATTGGAAAGATGATTTAGGACTTTCAAGAATAAGGGAGATTTAATGTAAATAACAGAGGAAAATCAAAGAGTTAATAGATTTTCAATTTTTCCTGGATCATGTCATTCCACTGAGCAGGAAGGTCAGCATAGTCAAGTGCACCAATAATCCTATTAAAGAACTTCTCCAATGTATGCTGAAAAAGAACTGGCAATCATACTATTATCATTAGATATAAGAAGGGAAGCTGAAAGAAAGCAGACTTCAATCTAGCCACTCATATTTCTAGAGAGGGAGTCCCCTTTTTCCACTGTAAAATTGCAGTCCATCAAACCTATTTTCTCAAGGACAGTGAAGCTACCACTATTGCATGAAGCAAACTATGTTGCAAATCCTTTCTCTTTCAGAATTGTTTATGCTGATGGTTATGCTGTTTATGCTATTTTATATTTCCATCTGAAAACTTATCTATGCTTTTAGATCTATTTCATTTTTTCTTATTCACAGATTAATCACATTACTGTGATCACTTAAGCTATTTGAAATGTGTTATCTTTAGATCCTCAAATAGTATGTATCCAAATCTCTTCCTCTTTTTTACTGAGATAGCTCAGATTTTATTCACTTTACCATTGGAACTTCAAATCTATTCCATATTTCAAAAGTAAAAATGATAATCAATTGAATTTATCATCAATTTCATTTTAATTGGTCTAATTAATTGTTTGATACAATTTGTCTGATACATAATTTTTCATAGGTAGAGTTCCATAACCCTCTCTACCTTATCCTCCTCAATATCCCCTTAAGGGAAGCTGGTGTTTAGCCTATCAGTGATTTTCTTCTGCAGAGGTCTTTGAATCAATATTTAAAAAATCATAATTTTCCTAATTAAGGAAACTGGGAAATAAGTATACGTTGTTTCCTAGAAATGTAGGAATCTAGGAATTCTAGGAAATTCTAGGAAAACCTAGAAACCTAGAAATCTAATACCTAGAATCTCTTAGGTATTATTAATACAGTATTGTCCTCTATTCCTGAAGTCACTGACCAAGCCTCTATTATTTCTTACACTTTGTTTAAAAATTTGTGTGTGTGTGTGTGTGTGTGTGCCTGTGTGTGTTAACAGTGACAGCTAGTATCTGTTTTTAACTAAGCATCACAATTTTTTGGACCTAGAGTTTTACAATAGGATTTTTGTTCATCTCCAGTATTTTTTTTCTTTTTTTTCTCTTTTTATTCTGCATTGCTGTTATTCTTGTTCTTGATTCTCTCTCTTTCTACCCATGAAATAAATTTGACTGGTATTCTTTATCCCTAGGTTCATGTGAATTCTGTATACTGATAATCTCACATTTTGTTCTGTTTCTCTTGAGTAGTCCAGAGTTGATTCTCTATTTATGACTGCTTTATAAATAAGTCCACAAATCAAGCAGGCAAATCCCAGCTGTTTATAACCTGAACAGAGTATCTAGGTTATCATCTGTCAGTATCTTTTGCTGATAAAGTAAAATTTGGCTGATAATATTATCCAGACTTACTGGACTCCAGACTTTCACTATATACCATTGAATTATTTCTTATATATCTGGGCCATGCTTCACTTGTTAAGTCCTTATGAAATCTAACCATATTAGCTTCTCTTGACTCTCTCCTCTGATGATAGGAAGAAAAAATGTCACTTATTTATAGTACATTTAATTCAAGATATATTAAAATTCTTCCAGATCAAACATGGTTTTTGCTATCTTTCTTATTTCCAGAGTAGACGAGCTATAGAAAGAGAAATGGAATTCTTAGGGGAGGGAAAAAGTAAGCTAAGCTCTTTGGAGCCACATGAAACCCTGACACAAGAACAGAAATCTTCTCTGAGAGTTGATGAAATACTTAAGGGGGGATCTGCATAACATATCAAAAAGCATCAATGGCATTCTACTAATAAGAATCCTAAAAATTGGGCACCTGGGTGGCTCAGTGGGTTAAAGCCTCTGCCTTTGGCTCAGGTCATGATCTCAGGATCCTGGGATTGAGGCCCGCATTGGGCTCCCTGCTCAGCAGGGAGCCTGCTTCCTCCTCTCTCTCTCTGCCTTCCTCTCTGCCTACTTGTGATCTCTCTCTCTGTGTCAAATAAATAAATAAAATCTTAAAAAAAAAAGAATCCTAAAAATTATTCCAAGGTACACATTAATTGGGAGAGATCTTACCTTTTGCAGATCTGCAAAGCATTCTGAGACTCCTTTTTTAAAAAACTCTGACATTAGTCACTGTCTGATGATTCAATGCTAATTAAAAAACCATCCAAGAAAAACTTTCAGGATTACTGTTATAAATAATCTTGCCAAGTTCTTCTAATGACTTCCACCTTTATAAAGTATCAGGATTTAAGGTCTAGGATGTACATTTCACTGCGAGAAACTGTCTGTACCAGATGATGATGCACAGACCAAAATTTCTTCTATACACTTGGTTCTGTGAGTTTATTCTTTTTATTCATAATAAATGTCTCCATGATCATATTTGGCCATTTTACTTGTAGCAGAAGTTATGCTACCATGCAGTGGACCTTAGTCTCGCATGTTCTGGTCAAGTTAAATGTCCCAGACTAATGGCTTCCAAGTATATGAAAAGGCTGTTGACTGGCCCAGAATGTGTTTGCATCCCCTTGAGTTATATACATGACACTTACAAAATTGATTACTAATCAGTATGTTGACCTGGCCATTTTGTTATTCGCAGCTATATTCTGCATTAGGAGATAACAGATATTTTAAAATCTCATTCAGGGACACCTGGGTGGCTCAGATGGTTAAATGTCTGCCTTTGGCTCAGGTCATGATCCCAGGATCCAGGGATCAAGTTCCACATCAGGTTCCCTCCTCACTGGGGAGCCTGCTTGTCCCTCTGCCTCTCTCTATTTCTGCCTCTCATGAATAAATAAATAAAACCTTTAAAAAAATCTCATTCAGTGGGTTTTTAGAAAATCAAGCTACCAAACATTCTGTCATTTTAATTTGAGAGTAGAACTAACTTGCCTAATTTGAGTTCAGTGCCACAGTGCAAATTAAATACAGGTAAATAAGTAATCCATCCAGGTTTTTACACTTTTTAAAAAAATTTTTTTAGGGGAGAGAGGAGCAGACAGAAGGAGAGAAAGATTCTTAAGCAGGCTCCATGCCCAGTGCAGAGGCCAACTGAGGGCTCAGTCTCACAACCCTGAGATCATGACCTAAGCCAAAATCAAAAGTTGGGCACCTTACCAACTGAGCCACCAAGTCGCCCCAGGCTTTTACACTTTAAAAGCATGATCATTAGTGAGTGAATTTAGAAAATAATTTCCATTGTAGGAAATTGATCTAGATGATGAATATGTGTACATGGATTCATTGGTATGCGTCAAGGTTATGATATCCATCAATATTCCCATCAGACAGACTACCATCTAGTAAATATAAAAGTTCTAGCCAAACAAAAAGACGTTATGTGGGGAACATACTTAAGCTATAAAATATGACCATTGAAAAGTGGAAAATTAGTTTTATGGTTGGAAACCACTGTGTGTATGCAGTAATGACGCCCATAGACAGGTTTCTGAGAAGGCAATCTCATTAGCATAATTGGGCCTTAGATTATTCAAATAACAAATATCAAATCAATTTTACTGGAAAAGGTATATTTTTAAAATCTTAGTTCTTAAAATTTGAAATGTGAAAATAGACTTATTTCATATTTAAAAATGGAGTTTTACAATGTCCTCTGCATGCAGCTACTTACTAACAAATATTCAACAGTGTCAGTAAATTTTCATTCAGGATCATTTTCTCCTTAATATGATACAAAACTGCGTTCCCTGCTTTTGCTTACTCAGTTTCACATAATCAGATTTTATACTGACTGTAGTGACAGGCCTCAAAAACATATTCTTGAATTGAAAACTAGAACTGGAATGAGCTTCTCTGTGAGAAGCCACTGAGAACAATCACATATGCTATAACCATTCCAAAGTTCCAGAAGAAATAAAAAAAAAAAACAACAAAGCTACTTTTGTTGTTATTGTTGTTGTACTTTACATATCTGTGACTTTGATTACTTTAACCTGTTTTACTATCTCCCACCCCTTGCCTCTGGCAACCACCTATCTATATTCTGTATCTATGAGCTTGTTTTTTTTTTTAAATTCCACATATAAGTGAAATCATATGTGGAGATACTTGCCTTTGTCTCACTTAGTTCATTTATCAAAATGCCCTCAAGGTCTAACCATTTGTCACAAATGGCAAGAATTCATTCTTTTTATGCCTGTGTAGTATTCTGTTACGATGTACATACACCCCATTTTCTTTATCCATTCATCCACTGATGGACCCTTAGGTTGTTTCCATATCTTGGCTATTGTGAATAATGCTGCAATAAACATTGGGTTGCACCTGCCTTTTCAAATTAATGTTTTCATTTTCTTTGGGTAAATGTCCAGAAGGGGAACTACTGTATCATATGTTCAATTTTTAATCTCTTAAGGAATCTTCATACTGTTGTCCATAGTGGCTGGATAATTTACAGTCCAACAGTGTACATGGGTTTACATGGGTTACCTTTTTTCCACATTCTTGCCAACACTTGTTATTTCTTTTCTTTTTGGTAATTCTAACAGGTATGATGTAGTCTCTTATTGGGATTTCGATTTGCATTTCCCTGATGGTTATTGACATTGAGCATATCGTGTCTGTTGACCATCTGTATGTCTTTGGAAAAATGTCTATTCAGATCCTTCACCCATTTTATAATTTGTATTTTTTGCTGTTAATATATGAGTCACACATTTTGGGTAACTCTTATCAGATACATGATTTGCAAATATTTTCTGTTTCTCCCATTTTCTCTGTGATCTCTGATATCAGGATTAGAGTTAAATTGGATTGTCATTTTATTCCAAGTATTTTTGAATCATTAGTAATTTTATCCAGTAATTGTATTAGGAAATTTTAAAAAGAACTTTGAAGCATGACTGAGATAAGTAATGTTGAAAGTTCAGAAATAGTAGAGGAGAGGTTAAATCGATGAATTATGAAAGTAGTGATCAGTAAATATTTATTGGGCACACAGCAAAAAGCTCATGAACTGAGTACCCTCAAACCAAAACATGGAATAAGACTCAGGATGTATATAGTTATATAGCAGTATATATATATATATATATATATATATATATATATATATA
>LNAC01000315.1:1205936-1225114 GCA_002007465.1 Ailurus styani | reverse complement strand
ATATATATATATATATATATATATATATCTATATATATATATATATATATATATATATATATATATATATATATAGTGAGGAGACAGTGCCTGTTTTTCTTCATGGCTATTGGTTATACTATTAGAATTCTCTTAAATGGTAAGGAGTTGTTTAATGGTTGCCTCATACCAAATTTGGGAAACAGTATGAGTTTTGCTTATGATTTCCAGAGGCATAAGTAAGAAATGACCCAGGTCAAGTTAGTCTTGCAAAATACATTAAATTAAGCTCTGCTTGTTGGACAGAACTGGTTTTATCTGTACAGGAAATTTTTATGGCTTTTCTCTGTTTTTTGTTTTAACAGCACACAAAATGGAATGACCATTTACTCTATATTGAAATGAATATAAAAACATTTCAGTTGGGCAGCAAATCTTTTGATATTGCCCTAGTCAGTTCCGTATTTGGAATTCACAAGAGACTTTAGAGAGAGAAATCTTTAAGGAGATACAGTGGTTTCCTGCTGATTTGACATTTATTATTTTCTCTTTTTTTGATAATAAATGTTGCCATAAAGTTCCTGTAGAAAGGATTTGAGAAGAGCTCCAAATGTGTTCACAAATAAGAGAAAGTAAACAGGATAGGTATATTTTATGCAAATAAAGCTATTAATATGGAAATCAGAGTGAAATAGAAAAGTTCTTTTTAACAGAAAATCAGTTTTTATAAACATTCAAAGAATTCATCTACTTTCCTTTAAAATACTATGTATCCCAAACATGTCAAATGGGTTGATATCAAAAGCTCTCTTATCATAATTTTTTTTCAGAGTTAGGAAATAAAACAAATTTTTTTTATTCTTTATTTAACCAAAATACTAGCCATATTCTAAAAATTCATGTGATAACTGATATTTTGAAATATGGTTTGTTTGTGGTTTTGTTCTTCCTGATAGTATAAAACTATGTAATGTATATAATCACAACAGGGCCCAAATTTAGCTTTAACTGATAAGTGAGGCTTCTGCCACATGGCAGCAATAAAAATTATGTTTTCCTGCTGTTTCATGACCTATGATATTTATTATATTCGTATACTAGCACATGGTCTGAAATGTTCCTGTTAGTTGGGACTGCTGACTTCCGAAGTAAAAGTTTATCTGCTCATGTATTCTGTATTTATGGGAATGAACTCATCTTCAGAAGTATGTTGTGAGAGTCACACATGCTCTGGTTTATGGAAGTGTCCCCTTGGGAAGATTGTTTTGTTTTTTTGTTTTGTTATGTGTTGTTTTTCCTTTTGTCAGTTTTCTACATATATAAGCAATTTAAGACCAAGTTACCCATAACAGCTTAGTTAGGGGATCTCAGTTAAGAGATCTTAGGAGTTTCCAGGCTCCTAAGACTCAGGCCAAGACATTGCCACAGAGTTACTTCTACCATATTCTATTGGTCAGAGCATTCAGTAGCATATTGAGATTCAAGGGAACTGGAAATCTCACTTCACGAGAGAAGTGCCAAAGAGTTTATGGCCATCGTTGATCTAGCAAAGTCACTTTCTGAGGTGGTATTATTTGATTTTTTTTTTTAGAAGCTTTGGATGCTTTCCTTTCTTATATTCTTTGACACCATATCTTTCTAATGTACTCCCTATTGCTTTGGCTGCTCCTTCTCTGTCCCTTCGGTTGATTGCTCTACTTTACCAAACACACAGATTTTAGAGTGTTTCAGAGGTTATCTTGAATTCCCTTTATTTTTCCTTCTACATCTTTTAACTTGACTTTTACAGGTTTGTGTTTTAATTAACACCCGTATATTTTATATATGATTCTCAAGTAATGATCTTCAGTCTGAACCTCTCTCTTCAACTTGAGTCTTATTCAGTTTATTGCATACTTCTATTTGCACCTTTGTCTCTCATTGACATGTCAAATTTACCATGTCCAAAATGGAACTGTCAAAATACTCTTCCCTTCTTCCCTACTACATTCCTCAGTTACCCCTCGGGGGGCAAAAAAATAAATAAATAAATAATAAATAAATAAATATCAGTAGCTATACCACTACACATAAGTTTTCTAACCATATGCCAATTTTCAAGCTATAACCTCGATTTATTCTTCATCCAGCCCTTTCCTTTGGTGTCACAAAGAAGCCATCTCTAAATTCTGTCAGTTCTACCTCTGAGAACAAATATTGCATCTGGTCTTTTTCTTCTACTCTTCCAAGTTATATTGGTTGCTGGCCTGTAAAATACTCCTTTTGTTTATAGTTTTTTGTTGTTGTTGTTGTTCTTCTTCTCTACACAGAATGTGAAATGACATTTCAAAATATAAATAAGATAATATTTACCTTGAACCTTCCTACTTTCCTATTTTGGATTGATTTAAAACACATGTATTTGATACTCTGATAGAAATCTCAGGTATCACCACCAGTGTTTTTAATAAAAAATTTATTTCTGCTGGAATTTTGTAGTTCATGCCACAATATTATACTGAAATTAGCAGAGATAATTTTACCACTGAATGTTTTAGTCATATATAGTTGTATTTAAATGTTACTGGTTTTCGTTGTTGTTAATCCCTCTTCCTGTTCTCTGCCCCCAGCAGTTATTTGCAGTCTATCCCCATTATTTTCCCTTTTCAGAATGTACATTAATAGAATTAGTATAAACTTATTTATGTACCATTACATGTTACATGTACCATTAATGCATTTCTTTGTATCACCAAATAGAATCTAATTGTAAGGAGGTACCACTGTCTATTCATTCATCAGCAGATGGACATTTCCAGGTTTGGTAATTAGAAATAAAAGTGATATAAATATTCACATGCAGGTTTTTGTTGTGAACATTTGTTTCATTTCTCTTATTGAATATGGTCAGTCGTACATTAAGTGCATTTTTAAATTTTTAAATAAACTGCCAAGATGTTTTACAAAGTGGATCTATCATTTGCATTCTAATCAAGGAGTCTTGAGCATTTCAGATGCTCCATGTTCTTGCCAACAGTTGCTATTGTCACTTTTTTGGGTAAATTTTATTGATTCTAATAGGCATGTACTGCTATTTCTCTGTGGCTTTAAATTATATTTCTTCATGGCTAATGTTGCATACTTGTTCATGTCTTTATTTGCCATATGTAAATCTTCTTTTTCAAGTGTCCAAGTCTTTTCCCATTTTACAAATTGAATTGTTTTCCTCTTTTTTTTTTAGTTATGAGAGTAATTTATGCATTATGGATACCATTTCCATATCAAATATTTGTTAAAAAATTTTTCCCAATCTGAAGCTTATCCTTTCATCTTTTCAAAGAGTCTTTTGAAGAGCAATACTGTTAATTCTGTTTAAATTTAATTTATAAGGGTATTTTCTTTGCTTCATTCTTTTTGTATCCTTATGCAAAATATCTTTGACAAATCTAGGAGGGCAAAATTTTTTTCCAGTTTCTTCCCTGTAGATGTCTTACAGTTTTAAGATTTATATATAAGCCGTAATTTATTTCTACCTAAAGTTTTGCATATTATGCAAGATATGGTTCAAGTTTCTTTTCTGTTTTCTTTACCTTTTTTGCACATATGGATTTTCAATTGTCTCAGAACTACTTGTTTAAAAAAACTAACATTCATCTACAGAGCTGTCTTTATACTTTTGTGGAAAAACAATTAACCATAAACGAGTGATTCTATTTCAGGACTCTAGGTTTTTTCAGTGATTTATGGGTCTACCCTTTTATCTGTACTACGCTGTGCTGTGTTTAGTAGTAGCTTTATCATGATTCTTGAAATCAGATAGTGTGAGCCTTCCAACTTTGTTCTATGTTTTTCAAAATTGTTTTGACTATTAAGTACTTTCCTTTTTATATAAAATTTAACAATCACCTTGTCAAGTTTTTCAAAGTGTCCTTCTGGGCTTGTTATTGAAACCATATTGAAACTATAGATAAATTTGAAAGAAGTAATATCTTAACAGTATTGAAACTTTAAATCCATGAATGTTGTTTCTTTCCATTTGTCTTCTTTAACTTCCATTATCAGTGGTTTGTGGTTTTCTGTATACAAATATTGCATTTATTTTATTAGATTTATATGTACATATTTCAACTCTTTCAGAGAAAATGTATTTTTTCAATTTTTTCTAATATTAATCTCTGCTTTCAATTTTTTGTTTTATTCTAATTTCAGTTTCTAATTGTTCTTGCTAATATAAATATAATTACTTTTTTATGTATGACTTTGTATACTGCAGCTTTTCTTACTCAGTTTGTAGTTCTATCTTTTTTTCTTTTTTTTCAGATGATTTAGGATTTCTCTATGCAGGCAATCTTGTAATGTGCAAATAGTTTTTTTCCCCCTTTCCAGTGTCTATATTATTTCTTCTTCTTGCATTATTGCTCTGGCTAGGGTTTTCTGCATGATGTTAAGTTGGAATGATATAAGCAGAAAAATTTGCTCTGATGTGGATAATGAAGTCATTCGGTCTTTACCATTGGATATGACATTATCTGTAATTTTTTCATAGATTTATTTTATCATATTTAGCAAAGTCACACTCATTATCAGTTTTCTGAGGGTTTTTATGTGACTAAATGTTAAATTATGTCAAATGCTTTTTCTGCATCTAGTTAAATCATGATATGGTTTTCCTTTTCAGGACTCCACCTATGTAAGAGACTTTTACGTGGGATAATCCTTTAACAGTAAGTGAAAGGAAGGCATCTTTTCTTCAGTCAACTAGCATTTTTTTTTCCTGAAATTCCTTTGTGGAAAGTTCTTTGATTTTTAGATGCCTTTTATTTCTGTACCACAATTGAGATATAAAAATTTGAGGAAAAAAAGTCAATGTTACCTATTCATAGGATATATCCTTACTAATTACACCATAAACATTGCTCTATTCTAAAAATATTTTATGTATCTGACTTACTCCTCAGGAGGCTTACTTTCGTACTTTAAGAACCAAAGATACTTCAATTGATATATTTCCCCATCATTTATTCAGCACTCCAGAAGTGCTTCACTTCCTTCCTTCTTCCTTAGAAACATCTAGGAGCATTTCTACAATAAATTTAAACTCTTTCATTTGACAATGTATAAGACTTTGCAGGCCTGTGAAACTTTTCACCGTACAAGTATCCCTTAGCTACACTGTGCAAGAATTCCTTTACCAAACAAGAACTCCTGTACTAAGAACTCATGATAAATACTCTCAGAAAAATAAAATAGAAGAAAACTTCCTTAATTTGACAAAGGACATTGACAAGTAGTATAATATGTTTTTTAAGAAAGACAAGAATGTCAGTTTTTACCACATATATTTAATTTTTCCTAGATGCCCCTAGCCAATGCAATGAAATAAGAAAAGCATGAATTAAAAATAATTAAACATGAATATCTATGTGGAAAATGTTAAAAAAAAAAACCTAGAAAACAGTTGTATGATATAGTAAGTAACATTTGGAAGATTCCAGTATAAAAAGACTAAATCTATCTTGATAAATAGGTAGATAGATAGATAGAGATATAGAGAGATATACAGTTTTTTATATGCTAACAAGGAACAGTTGGAAAATGAAATTAAACTTGTTATTTTCAAGCCTTAGTAGGTGAGAAATTCTTAGAAATAAATTGAATAATTTATTCAAATTACACAAAGCTAGTACACTGAAAACTACAAAATGTTTTTGTACTGTTAAAATATCAATTTTCGTGGAAAATTATCTGTAGATTAACCACAGTCACAGTCAAGATCCTGGTAGCCTTTCTTCTATAGGAATTGGCAAGCTGTTTCTAAAATTACATAAAAATGTATAGAATCTACAATAGTCATAATTTTGACAGAAAATTAGAGGACTTATATGACCTAATCTCCTGACTTACTTTAAAACTAATACAATATAAACAATGTGGAATTGGCATAAGATAACCTAGAGGTCGGGGCAGGTGGGTGGGTCAGTCAGTTAAGTGTCCAACTCTTGGTTTTGGCTCAGGTCATGATCTCATGGAGGTCATGATTGTGAGACTTGAGTCCTGGGTTGGGCTCTGTGCTCAGCAGAGACTCTGCTTGAGATTCTCTTCCTCTGCCCCTCCCACCACTCATGATGCTCACATGTGTGAGTGCACATGCCCTCTCTCTCTCTCTCTCTAAAATAAGTCTTAAAAAAAGATAACATAGAGATAAATGAAACAGAACAAAGAATTCATAAGTAGATTCCCATATTTATGGTCAATTGATTTTAGACAAACATGCCAAGTTAATTCATGAGGAAATAATAGTTTTTCAAGCAAATTACACTGAAGTAATTGGGTATCCATATGGAAAATAATGAACCTCAAACCTTTCCTCAAACAAATCATCACAGTTACCTTAAAACGGGCCACAAGCTTCAATGCAAAAGCTAAACCTAAAATATTTTTAGTAGAAAATAAAGATTATTGTGACCCCGGTTTAAGCAAATATGGATTACAAAAAAGTTCAAAAAAAGAAGATGATAAATTGCATTTTGCCAAAAAACTAAAATTTTCTACTCTTAAAAAGATACCACTGAAAAAATAAGGACACAACCATAGTATGGAACAAAATATACACACTATATATCTATCAAAGAACTTATATCAAGAGTATATAAAGAGAACTACAGCTCTATAAGACAAAAAAATATATAATGCTATCAGAAATGCATAAGAATATCAGTAAAGGCACAGTCTTATCAAAGTTTTTAATTAATGACTTTAGTTATATTTCAGCTAGTATCATTTTAATATTTGCTAGTTCAGGAAGGATAAATGAAGTTTGAAAGTAATTCTTCTGTACATTTTTTTTAAAAGATTTTATTTATTTATTTCACAGAGGGAGAGAGATCACAAGGAGGCAGAGAGGCAGGCAGAGAGAGAGAGGGAAGCAGGCTCCCCGCTGAGCAGGGAGCCCGATGCGGGCCTCGATCCCAGGACCCTGAGATCATGACCTGAGCCGAAAACAGAGGCTTTAACCCACTGAGCCACTCAGGTGCCCTCTTATGTACATTTTTGAATCAGAAATTAAATGGACATTTTCCCTTTTTTGTTACCTGATTTTTTTTTCTCATTAATGTTTATATCTTTTGGAGCAATTTATTTTTAATAAATATGAGTTAGGTCTGCATCTTTTATTTATTTTTTTTAAAGATTTTATTTATTTATTTGACACAGAGAGACATCACAAGTAGGCAGAGAGGCAGGCAAAGAGAGAGGAGAAAGCAGGCTCCCTGCTGAGCAGAGAGCCTGATGAGGGGCTCGATCCCAGGACCCTGAGATCATGACCTGAGCGGAAGGCAGAGGCTTTAACCCACTGAGCCACCCAGGCGCCCCGTAAGTGGATATTTTTTACCAGGCAAATAATCCTGAGTTTTCAGTCCAGAGTACTATTGAAGTAAAGATGAAGAACGAGAGTGAGCTGGTCTCCTAGAAACTTGCTTTTTGGATGATATATAAATATCTTGATTCCTTAACACCTAGTTCCTACAAGTAAAAAGCCAGTAAAAGTTGCAGTGACCACAGCTGCTACAGAAAATTCTTTTTTTCTAATAAATCTAGCAAATAAGTAGCGTTACCAATATCCCTTTAGCCTATTAACAATTGAAAACATTAGATTTTCATTTAATCGAGTCAATAATTAAATAGAAGCTGTGTTCAGTTGTTGCTTTCCAGTCGGGCACAAAATACATAATTTAAAAAATGACCGACAGTTTAGGGGCCAGAACTCTGAAGATACATGCCATCTCATATACGGAACGTCAATCACTGTATTTTCTTTTAGGTGTCCTATGATTTTGGTTACTTTATCAACAAGAACACTCTGTAAGAAAAGAAAAGATGGCCAGTGAGGCTTTAAATGTCTTTTTATACAGCATATCAACACACATTATTAGTGCCATTTGTTCTTCTGATAGAGGTAAATCTCTTGTTAAATGGCAATTTTATTTTACTGTGTGTTTAAACCAATAAAATGTGGTTTAGTAGAAGGGAAATAATGTCAAATGCGAAGATGCTTTTTTCTCCTAGTAGTTGAACAGAAAACAAGAAGCTGAATTTGTGAACAGGGCTTACAGTGGGGACCTGAGATGTTTACAGAGTCACAGCCTTTTCAGCTTCTGCTGAAGCCTTAGCATTAAAGCTGACCATTAGCAGCCTAACCATTAGCCTAGCCATTAGCAGCCTTCTGAGAACTTAAATGTTCTAAGTCTCTTCATTGTGAGAGACTGGAAATGGCAATGTCATCTGTGGGTGTGTGTTTTAGAAAACATTAGCAAGTCAGGGCAAAGACAGTAGGATTCAGTAAGTCCATTTATTTTTGTGGACAACATAACAGTCATGGGACTGGTATTGCAGAAAGAAAGGGACTGTTGACATATGGATATACCATATCCACATTTGAATTTTCTCTAAATTTTTGTGTTTCTAAAGTTATTAACCCTTATTAATCTATCATGCAGATCCTATATAAGCCTGCAGGAAACATGTGAATTTCTGAATCTTTGGGGAGAAATTCTGTGTATGTGGAGTACAAACAAATTAATAGGTCTAGGTCTTTTTTCAGTCTCACTCTCAATAGTGAATCCACCAAATTCCAAAATAAATTGTATTGAAAAAACATAGTAGAAGAACCAGTATAATTTTCCTGCAGTATTAAATGAATTCACCATTAGCATTAAACTATTATTAATTGAAGGGAAGATATTATTGTCTCCTAACATTAAAAAGTTTATGAGCAATGTCATGATCATTTAGAAACTTTCAAAAATTAAGGGAACTGCTTTTACATATATCAGACAATTTTGTGTGTAATTGGGTTTCAAAGAATGATTGGAATAACCTGTCTTTCCTTGAAAAATTATTCATCTTATGGCCCAGTTTCTCTTGTTTTAAGAAAAGAGGTTCAGACCAGAATCAGAAAATGCATCAAACTAGTAGGTGACAAAACAGGAATTTGAGCCTAGATCTGATTCTAGTACACTTGTATACTCCCCTCTTCGTTGTGCTACACTTCAGTAAGATACAACTGAAGTTTTCATGTTTTAAGATTCCACAGTGAATTAGGTTTAGAAGAAATAATTTAATACAGAAATATCAATATAATTTTAATTGGTTGCATTTTTATTTTTTGACTTTGGAGAAAATCTCTTTAAACAATTGTGATGCTGATGATATTGCTTAAATTTAAATAGAATATTTTCAAATGGACCAACTTAATGTTCACAAATGATATTTTATCAAACTTTTCTCCATTTTCTGATTTAGTATACAGAGCGAAAGAATGAGATAACTTCTGTAAGAATGAACCATCTGAAACAATATGGTCAAATATACAGAACTTCATTTCGTTAAATCTGATATTATCCAAGTTTTATGTAAAAAGCGAAGGAGGTACATATTATCAGTGAGTTGATCAAGTTTATACAAGCAGGGAGAGGCAGATCTGTAACCCAGGTCCTTTGAATGTCAAGCCAAATGCAATTTTCACTGCATTATGGTTGTCTTTAGTGATGATAGGTCTTTCTGAAGATGAAACAGGAAAGGCAACTGAACAATATTTTCAGTGCACTCCGTATCTAGTGTTTCATCTTTGATCTGCTGTAAAATTGCTCTTCTCACTGATTTATATCCACTTGTTTTGAGTTGTTGCAAACAGGTAAGAATATGGAAATAACAGTTTCCTTTGGGAGCTGAAGCAGGGAAAATTGAAACAGACAGGTTACTGGCAAAAACAGAATCTGTGGTAGTGGTTCAGATATATTTTTTTAAAGGAAATGATTTGCAGTGTCCATAAATAAGGTAAAAGTTATATTTCACCACAAATATTTGGCACATGAAATCTATGCCTTAAAAAAAAAAGTTTTTAAACTTGCCTACCCATACAAAACCATTTAATATATTTGATTTCTCTCATGCATTGTGAGTAAAGCACCCTCTTCCAAGTTAGAACTTCTATAGTTATATAGCACCATTTACTCCCTAAAACAGATGTTTAATGATAATTAAAAAGCAACAACAAAAAATCTGTTCATAGTATATTTCTGCATGCTCTCAATTATAAAAATAATTGTTTTTTGTTACATAGATTTTGTGTGTATATTCTGTAATTGTTGATTTCAATGAGAATTTGAAAACCAGTTGTATGTATTTATGTTAGAAGTACTTACAATAGTCATAAATATCCTATTAAATAAAATTGGAATACATTTAAATCAAATTTAGATATGATTTCAATTTAAAAATTAAACATATGTTTGAATTTTAATTGTAAAAAGGGTTATGGCAGTGTGATATCTCTCCCCATCCACTGAATTGACATTATGTTTTTATTACACATTTCCATAAATGCAAAAAAATATCTCACTTCTTTAGACAAATAAAGAACAGGGGAATACAGACATGCAAATGTACATGTAGGACATGGAAATCTCCCTTGAGCCTACAAGCCCCTCTTATTCCATTTCTGAGTAGTTTCCAGCTAAAACTCACAAGTTATCTGCTAGCATCAGTTAGTTGCATTCAGAATTTTAAAGATATTTCTGCATTTCCCTCATATTGTAATTCCTCACATATTCCTTATCATTGCTTTTGTATACATTTTTTCACTGGTATCCCTGTTTTTGTCTATCTCTTTCTCTCTCTGAAAGCTTTTAAGATTGTTTCTCAGAAAAATACATTAATGCAAGGGTTCTACATTTGACTAACGTCTGTCCAAAATGAAAAGAACAGAGAGGGACACCTGGGTGGCTCAGTCAGTTAAGCATCTGCCTTTGGGTCAGGTCATGATACCGTGGGACTGGGATTGCTGCTGGGCTCCTTGCTTCTCCCTCTCCCTCTGCCCCTCCCCTCACTCATGCACATGTTCTCTCTCAAATAAATAATCTTAAAAAAAAAGAACAGCAAAAAAACATGAGTAATGAATGATTAAAAACAGAATATGCAAAAATTATGGATACCTATAGAAGTGAACCTACAAATAAATCTCTGAGAGCCCACCCCAATGAATACGGCAAAATCCACACCAAGACACATTAATGTGTACTTCTGGAGAATAAGAATAAAGAAACAATCTTTAAAACTTAGTCATCTTTTCATGTATACATAGCATGTATCTTTAATCAAAAAGAATGAAAGTATTTCAAAATAATATTAACAAAACATTTATTTTTAAATTAATTAACCTATATGAACTAGAAGGTCAGCTTGATAAATACCATCTATTTGTTTATTGCTTTGAGGTTTAAAAGCTCAACAGTGTTCTTCATGTCTTTCTAAGATTTCTTCTTGCTCCCTGATGGGTGTGTGAAGAATGGAAATTAAAAAATTAAAACTTATAAATAATTGAATGTCTTATGTGATTTTAAAAATGCTTTGGTGTTTAAATTTGATGATTGTTATTAAACAAAATAACTTACACAAGCACACTGTGAAGTTGTTATTATAATTCCATATTTGCTGCAATAACAATCATTGTCCTATTTTTGGCATTGATGTTAAAAATTTCTGTAGGCTTACTCAAAATGAAACACATAGAATCATACCTAAAGATTTATTCATAGAACAGGCATAAATCATATTCATGGGATTATAAGTTTTTAATGTCTATATTAACATTATCCTGAATAAACACACAAGATTTCTAGAGTGGAGCAAATTGTTATTATTTATGTAGAGCAAATAATCTCTGCATTGTTTCTCTGTGTCTAATCCTTACCTTCAGGGTGACATGATGAAATCTGGATATCACCCTATACATACAAGTTCTGTATTGTAAGCAACAAGCCATCCCAAAGTGATTTTTTTCTGTACAGAGAAAGAGGCAGCTGTCCCTCTTCCCTGTCTGAGAAAGTTTTCCTTTGAAACATAGTGAGAAGAATTCTTGTTTTCTTACTCTACCTCATTGGTATATAAATAAATCTTCCCAGGGGAAAGATAGGATCAGAGTTACCAACTTTGCAGCTTAAGAATATAACCACAGGGTCTCAGCACTCCTTGGAATATAAATGTATATCTTTGAGGAGGTAATATCTCTGGAGTTCTCTCACTGTATTATCAGTCATAAAGGATCTCCGAAGGCTTGTTTTTAGCATAGGTCCCAAGTTACAATAAAAATTGTACAGAAAATCCTAACTGTGCAGAAACCTGAAATTATTTTCTCTATAGTTCTACAGATTTTTAAAGTTAAGTCATATTGCCATGAGTAAAATATAGATAGATATTTATAAAGTAAAGTGAATTTAATTTTATGGGTGCTATGATGGCCTTGGCATTAGGTATAATTATTAAGATGAGAGGTAGTAGAAAGAGTAAGAAATATAATTATTCATCAAAATTAAACATTTTTAGATTCTGTTTTATAATTACAAAATAACTTTTCTGAACATTATCTTTTGCCCTTGAAAACAGTATTAGTTATTAGGCAGGAATTATTAATATATAATTGAAATTTGATTCGTAGACCAGTTAACTTCTACCAATGGCAACTGAATTTGAATAGGAGACATTACATTAGCTTCCCAGGTATCATTCAGTGTCCTTTGACTACATTATGTTTCTCAGAAGATGTTAATGGATATCATCTTCTAATTGGCCTAGTAAGTTTAAAAGATAGATAGACAGAATATACATGTGTACATACATATTTAGATAGATGCACATATAAATACAGAAATACATAGATAGATAGTGTTAAGAAAATAAAAATAAAAACAAAATCTTCTCTCAACCCAGAAATCCTCCCCACAAATTAGAGAAAGAAGACTTTTTTTATTGAATGACCATTAAACCAGACTCTGATATACATCGCAGACAATCTGCTATGAGATTGCAAAGACAAATTGAAATCTCATCCTTTGACATATCTAAGCAGCATCATTTGTTAAATGTAATCCATCCTGAATCCACCTAGTGATTGGCTTTACACAAAGGAAAAATAAACTTCTTTTGTCTTTATGATGGAAGGTAGTTTTGCATCTTAGAACAAGATGCCCAATGAAGTCAGGCTTACTCTTCCACAGAAACTGGAAGATAAGGGGTGCTATCTCTCTTGATGTGTACATTTCAAAGAGATGGAGTCCAGGTCCTTCAGAAAGACACTCCTGGGTTAGAAAGCTGGCAAATCCTTATTTAGTTTTTGAAGGATGTAAATACATTTGAAAGAGATGGAGTAAATTACAATTGCAAGTTTTCTGAAGTAAATGCTCTAAGAGAGTAAATGCTCTAAGTCTCTTCCTTCATTTCAACGTGGAGAATTAAGCCTATTTTTAATTTCTATTTTCCCTTATATAGTACATGTATTTACTAAACAGACACTAGCTTCAAAAACTTTCCTGATGATAATACATTTTATCTATCTGTATCAAAAAATAATTTGATATTTTTTGCTTTTGTACCATGTGTGATTTTTTTTTCACAACTTTTATTGAACACCCATGAGACTATTGTTTTATCTCCTCACTAAAATGCTTGTAAGGCATCAATATAAAAAAATCCAGGGGTGCTTTGGTGGCTCAGTCGGTTAAGTGTCTGCCTTCAGCTCTGGTCATGGTCCCAGAGTCTTAGGATCAAGTCCTGCATCTGGCTCCTTGTTCAGAAGGGAGCCTACCTCTCCCTCTGCCCCTACCCCTGCTCATGCTTGCTCTCTCTCTCTCTCTGACAAATAAATAAATAAAGTCTTTAAAAGAATTTTTTTACATCCGAAGGAGTAAATAGCATTACATTATAATATTTCATATAAAAATATGAGCTAAACGATTGTGATAAAGAGATTGCGATAAATATGTACTAAATGATTGTGATAAAGAGTTCTGGATTCTGAGTAGAAGATTACTAATTCAGTATTAAGTTAGAGTGCTTCCATTTTTCCAACGTTCAATAATGTTAACTTTGAAGTTAAGATAGATTATTGTCATTGCACTAATATTATCAAGAGTGTAATATTCAGGGGTGTCTGGGTGGCTCAGTCATTAAGCGTCTGCCTTTGGCTCAGGTCATGATCCCAGGCTCCTGGGCTTGAGCTCCGCGTCAGGCTCTCTGCTCTGTGGGAAAGCCTGCTTCTCCCTCTCCCACTCCCCCTGCTGGTGTTCCTGCTCTCGCTGTGTCTCTTTCTGTCAAATAAATAAATAAAATCTTGGAAAAAAAAAAGTGTAATATTCAGAGATAAATTTAAACGTGTATATTTAAAAATCTGCTGAAAGAATTATTTTCAAACTCAACTATATTTTTTCACTTAGTGGAGATAATACCTAGGGAATTTGGATCAATTTATAATTTAATTGGGCTAGAATATTTACATGTATCATGTAGTACCTCATCATACTTGCTGATGCAACAATGGCAATTTAACTCTTTTTATTTAGAGAACGTACAATTTAAAGATAAGGACCTACTGTCTTTTGTAAGCACAGATAATATTAAAAATAAGAAGATAAATTAAAAATAGGACTTAATTCTCCATGTTGAAAATTAAGGGAAGCTATTCCTCTTTCTTCCTTTTTCCTTAGATCATTTATTTTAGAAATCTTAAATCGTAAATATTTCATCCTTTCTTGAAAATGTATGCAAATCCTTTCCTTTTGCCAGCTTTATGACCCAGGAGAGTCTTTCTCAAGGACCTGGGTTCCATCTCTTTAAAATATAAGCATTAAGGTAGATAGCACTCCTCTCTCCCAGTTTCTGTGGGAGGGTAGAAGCCTAACTTCAGTGGCCATTTTAGTGTTCACCCATGTAGTTATGACAACCCAACTAAATACAGTTGACACTCTAAAGAGAGGAGGAAGGATGAAGATTTATTATAAGGGAGATTTATTATAAGGAATTGGTTAAAATGGTTGTAGAAGCTGGGAAGTCACAAGATCGGAAGTTGGCATGCTGGAGACCCAGAAGAATCAATGATTCCTTTGTAAATAGAGCCTTTACAGAGATAATCAATTTTAAATGAGAAAATAATCCAGTATTGCTGGCACTCTTATAAAAAAAAGGAGATTGGGGCACAGAAACAGATACACAGAAGATGTGAAGACACAGGGAGAAAATACCATGTATTGGAGTGATGCTTCCACAAGCTAAGAAATTCCAAAGATGGCAGGCAGACAACAGAGATAGAAGAGTTCATCTAGAACTGTCAGAGAACACGCCTGCTGACACTTTGATTTCAAACTTTCTAGCCTCCAGAATAGTGAGACCGTAACTTTTTCTAGTTTTAAGTCACCGAGGTTTGGGTCCTCTTTATGATGTCCCTAAGAAATATTAAGAAATAAGATATTCCTTAATATTTAAGAAAATCAGATGCTATGTTAATATTTAGGTGTTTTTCACCATACACAGTTTTTTTTCCCAACATAAATCTGAATCAGAGTTTAAACGTGAAGAAAAAGAGAAAAATGAAATTTTAGCCTCACATTGGAGACATACATCAATGAAATACGAAAGTGTTAACTGCAATTCTACCTAAAAATAAAAGAAAGGATCCTCTTTTTGGAATTTATAGTGGTGATATCTCCAACTGACTTTATTAACAATCTGTTTCAGGATTTGGCAAACTTTTCCTGTAAAATGACTGAAAGTAAATATTTTTGACTTTGCAGATTAGAGTTTCTTGCTATAAGTACTCAACCTGCCTTAGTGTCAAAATAGCCACAGACATAGCCATAATAAATGAATGAGCACAGATGTGATATGATAATATGCAATATACAATAATGATTTATTTCCACAAACAGACCATGGGCTGAATTTGGTTGAAGAGTCATAATTTGCCCATCCCTTACTTATTGAATTAGTCCTCAAAATTTGATAGTATTTTAATAGAACATTAGTTATTCACTGTATATGGGCATTTAACAAAGTCATATGAGCAAACTCACATTTTTTAATTCATAGAAATTATTTCTTGTGCTGATTAAATTTTGGATTACTTTTTAAGAACACTTATTTTACAAAAATGGTTTCATCTTTTGGTATAGATTTTTAAAAGGTATTCAGTATTGTTGATAATTGGAGCTATGACTATGGCATCATGGTTATATCTTCTTCAAGAGTCCTTATTTTTAGAGATATATACTTTAAAAAATAGGAATTAAATGTTGTGATGTCTGAAATATGAAATAATCTCTAAATAAAAACAAATAGGAAAAACGTATATGATAGTGAGGTTGAGACATAGCTTACCATGAGTTGATCTTCGTTGATCTTTGTTGTGGTAGATACATGAGAATTTCATTATTCTGTTCTACTCACTCTATTTATGTGTACATTACAATTACTCAACACTAAAAACAATAAACCTGTGTATTAGTTCATAAGGAACAACATACCATAACAAAATACCAAACTGGACGGGTTGAACAGAAAAGTGTTTTCTATACTACTGGAATCTAGAAGTCCAAATTCAAAATTCAAGACGTTGACAGGCTTGGTTTCTCTTGAGGTCTCTCTCCTGGGCTCGCAGATGGCTGTCTTCTTGCTGTGTCCTCATACAGACTTTTTTTTCCCTTTCAGCTTTATTGAGATGTCATTGACAGAATTGTAGGATATTTAAAGCATACATTATATTGGTATACATATACATTGTGAAAGGATTCCTTATCTAGTTAATTAACACATCTATCATGTTGCACATTTATCTTTTTCAGTTATAAGAATAAGGTCTGACCATCTAATGTAAAACCTGATGACCATAGTAGATAACACTGTATTGTATAATTGAAATTTTCTAAGAGAAACTCAAATGTTCTCACATAGCCTTTTCTCATCTCCTACATCCCTGGTGTCTCTTTCTCTACTTACAAGCACACCAATCTTATTGAATTAGGGTCCTACCCTCTAGGGCCTGTTTTAACTTAATCATCTCTTTGAAGGCTCAGTCTTCAAATACAGTACCAAGAACTAGAGCCCACCCATGTGATCTCTTTTAAACTTACTTACCTCTTTAAAGGTCCTAACTCCAAGTTAGGTTACATTATGAGGTAATGGTGGTTAGAACTTCAACATATGAATTTATGAATACACAATTCAGCTCATAACAATGTGTTGATTCAAACCAGCCTATAAAAATACTCATTCATTGTAAATAATATGGATTGCAACATATTACAAAGGTGAATTAAAAATGAAATGATTAGAAACTCCTTTTTTTAGAGAAATGCTTTTTTAGACAGAAAAGTCTTAGGGGCAAGTACAATATCTTGATATTCAAGTTCTTTTTGTTTATGTTATATGAAGCATCTTATATTTATGTGGTGCCCCAATAATTTTAATATTGCAATTTTGAACAGTAGAAGATAGTTTTAATATTGCCTTGTATTGCATGCTGTTACTCTAAAGTGCTATTATTTTTTTAAAGATTTTATTTACTTATTAGAGAGAGAGAGAGAGAGAGAGAAACCACAGAGGGAGAAGCAGGCTCATCCCAGGACCCTGAGATTATGATCTGAGCCAAAGACAGACACTTAACTGACTGACCAGCTGAGCCACTCAGACTCCCTATAAAGTGCTTTTAAGTTGTATACCACCAAGTTATATCACCAGGTTATTTTTTTGTTTATTTTGTTATTTTTTGTTTTAATATTTTTTAGCAATCTAAAATATTCATTTAAATTGTGTATTAAATTAATGTTAAAGGAGTTCTCAGAAGTAAATATTAAAGTCCTGACTACATCTTGCCAGGAAACATCATGCAGTCTTCTTTTGTTTTGCAGTGGAGGTTAATGTGGCAAGCTACTTGTAAACATGTACTGATTCCCTAAATATTTTATCCTGAGTTTTCAGTAAATGTCACATTCAGGGGCTCAGCTAAATTAGAGTGAAATGTTTACAAGCAAAACTCATAATCCCTTGTAATCTCTGTAAAAAGAAGTAGCATAATAGACTAAACAGCCTTTATTTATACTTTGCTTTCTGTAAGTATAACCACACCAATAAAATAGCCAGCAGGGGCAGGTGCTCTATTACTCAGTTGGAGAGGGCCTTCTTTTAATTTTTTTTTTCCTCCAATATGACCAGGAGGAGAATACACATTAAGTCAAGTAAATCTTATTAAGTTTAGGCTAGGTTTCAACAACTTACTCTTCATAATCACTGAGCCTAATATTTATTAACACCTTCAATGAAGGTAATTTTATATACTTAAGATAGGACTTTTAAAATTTAAGGGTTATAATGAAGACACAGTAAATTAGAAATTAGTATTTTCATACAGGTCGACTTTCAGTATATACTTACGACAGCATCATAAATACACCTAAGCAGATATGTTTATTTGGGGAAGAATAGATCTTTTTAGACACTTTTTCTTTCTAATCTTTTAATAAAACTGATTATGCCTATTTCCTATATTTATAGTAACTATGAATAAGTTTATATCTTTAATTTTATAATTACAGTGTACCCCATATTTTGTAAACATTATTAGAGAATATAATTTACCATGCCATAAAATACTATACTTTTGGATTAAATAATTTATACATAAAAATCATACTATAAATGTAAGTTATCACTTCTGTTATGAGAGCAGATCAATTCTTTGGGAATCAGTTATTTGGTACTGTGTCTGCTAAATAAGTTTCATATTTAAATAGAATTTTAAAAATTTAGTTGACTTTAAAGTTTCTTAGATCCAGTAAAAATTAAATTCAGTAACACCCCATCTGACAGTTTGATCTTTTTATAAAAATGTAAACATGAGGAAATTATAGCTAAAATGTAGATAAGATACAAAACTGATAGTATTATTATTCTTTATGAATTTGTTTTTTTAAAGGTTTTATTTATTTGAGAGAGAGAAAGAGAGCATGAACCAGGGGGTGGGAGGGCAAAGGGAGAGGGAGAAGCACACATCCCGCTGTGCAGGGAGCCCAATACAGGGCTGGATCACAGGACCCTGGGACCCTGGGATCATGACTTGAGCTGCAGACAGACTCTTAACTGACTGAGCCACCCACGCGCCCATTATTTATGAATTTTATGTTAAAAAAGACATAGTTTAGGGCGCCTGGGTGGCTCAGTGGGTTAAAGCCTCTGCTTTCGGCCCAGGTCATGATCTCAGGGTCCTGGGATCGAGGCCCGCGTCGGGCTCTCTGCTCCACAGGGAGCCTGCTTCCCCCTCTCTCTCTCTGCCTGCCTCTCTGCCTCCTTGTGATCTCTCTCCCGCTGTGAAATAAATAAATAAAATCTTTAAAAAAAAA